>CM034054.1:6169039-6293600 GCA_019804595.1 Bruguiera parviflora | reverse complement strand
CTTAGATTTCCAGGGGGGTGGAGGAGGAGGAGGGGGCAGCACCTTCCCAGAATTTTGCCTGTTAGAAAAAATAGGAGGAAGGGGAGGAGGAGGTGGAGGTGGTGATTTATGCTGTGAAACTGTCTCAATATTTTGGCAGTTAAATGGTGTATGAGGCAGATGGGGAGGCGGTGGCGGTGGTGGAGGAGGTGGAGTTGCTTCACCAACAAACCTGGGTGCCAATGCATGCGATATGGAGTTGCTGGAGTGAGAAAAATGTGGTGGTGGAGGAGGTGGCTGAGGAGGTAGAGGGGGAGGGGGAGGGGGAGGGGGAGGTGGAGCTGCAGGTGGAGGAAGAACAACCTCTTTTTGGCTCAGAGATGATGGTGAGGAAGTCACCCCACTTGAAACTGAATGTCCATGAGCAACAGCAGTAGAGGTAGCCTTTACCTGAGGCACAGCTTTGGAATCCTTAGGAGAACAAACGGCAAGAGCAGGTGGTGCACTGTTATATCTTGAGGGTGGATATGCAACATGCATTGAATTAGAGAAAGGACCCTTATTAGGAGGAATCCACCGAGGAACTGTGTTTGGCTTTGCTTGTTTTACATTGGTTCCATGAGTTTCTTGTTTAGTCTTTTGTTTGGTTACAAACGAATCTGCAGCTGGTTTTGCATTTGATATGGCTGGTCTCCTGGGGGGAGGTGGCACTACTTTCTCAAGCTTTTGTGTGCCAACATCAACAGTTAATTTTACAGGTGGAACCTGAGCCTCTAATTCTATATCAGCTTTATCTTCCCTCTCATTAAGTTCTCCATCCAAATCTTCACTCACTTTCTTTGTTTCTTTATTTCCAAGCTCACTACTGGCAACCATCACATAATCTAACTTAGTATCCCCATCATCCACAATAATGTCTTTCACTGCTTGAAGATCAGGATCATCCTTCTCATCCATTCTATACTTCACACCATCAATACCAATGTCTTTCACTGCATCAACATTAGAACATACCTTACCATCCAGTTTGTGATTGCTTTCATCAGATGCACAGTCTTGAAATGAGTGACGATCCACATCCTCCTTCCATACTTCTTTATGATCTACACAAACTGCTATATTCTCGGAGCTGGTACGGGTATTAATATCCCCCTTTGTTTCATGTCCATCAATCACATTGCTAAAAATCTCTTCCACCTCAAAGAATTCCTCAGGTGAAGCACTTTCTGTCTCATTTGCCTCTTCACCAGCTACAACTGTGGTGAGATCAGGCACAACAGCATCAGCATCTGCAAAAAGAACCTGACACACATACGAGCATATATTCAATTCCCCTCTCTTCAAAAACACAAATCCACAACAGAATAACAGCTGTTTACCTCTGCTCTAAAGTCCTTTGGGAATTGTTCCTTGGCATCCCACATAGTGTCAATTTCATCACGACTCAGTATCAAAATATTTGCTTGCACGAATGCAGTGTGAAACACAACTCTGAGCATCATCTCCTCATGAACCAAGTCCTCCTCCAAATGGATGCACTCAAGAACAATATCTCCTTGAATGCGGCACCGAATATCTATTTTGACCAGCATGCATTCGTCCTGCAGTTGAAATCCATAAGCAACAACAAAGATGCAGTGAAAACGCATTCTGTTTCTATCACATGACTCAGTCTTTACCTGTGAGTACTGGCGAATGTGTTTTTTGGCTTTTGAATTAGAAAATAAAAGCTTGGAAGTTCTATTGGTTGGTTTTGAAGGATCCTGACCATAAACTCGTATTACAGGCCTACAACCTTTTCCCCCATACAATGGAAGGGATCTAAGCATCAGACAATCTAAAAGCAAAGGTGTATCTGATGGAGGCCAATTGGAACCCAAATTTCTCCTAGAAATGTACTGAAGAAATCTCAGCTGGGAAGGCTGTGGGTTTAAGGGAGACAAAAGATGAAGAAGTTCCCTAGGAGCTTGCTTGTAGACCATTTCAAGAGTTTTCTGCTCACCGTTGTACTGTTTCCGATATAGTAAAAGACCTGCAAGCATGAAGGCAAGCACAGGCCATCCTCCTCTTTCACAATGCATTAATAGCACATTTTGTTGCCCCTCCAATGACAACCAGCTTTCACTCGATCGAAGAAAGTGGTGGATCATCTCCAGTGGAAGCAGGGGACACCCCTCATATTGACGAGGGTAATCCATAACTGTCATGTCATACTGAGATAATACGTCAGAAATTTGGCTTCGCCTGTCCCCTTCTCTGAAGTTAAACACCATGAAGGAAGCATCTGGAAAGTGGTCCTGTAGTTGTGCTACAATGCCACCCAAGTACACCTTATATTCATCTTCCTCCAGAACTTCAGTGGAAAAGCAACAGTCAAAGACTGCAAAACAATTAAAAATAACCCGAGATGAAACAACCACTAGCTGCCAGAGAAGCAAAATATTCATAATTCCTCTTAGCAAATGTATAACTTTTAATCTCCTGAAGTATTACTACTACTATCTAAAAGCTTGGAAATCATTTGAAAAGTCAATCAAACTCTTCACTTGGAAGCAATCAAGGAAACCCTATCTCATAAAGAAGAATGCACTAAACCAATCAAGGAAAGCACGGAAAAACAACTTCTTTCAGCATATTGGCTAGCTTGCATTGGAAGAAACAAGTGAATTCGAAAGAGATGGACATTGCATTGTTCCAAATTCAACAGAAGAAATCAACAATTGAACTTCGAAAACCTAAATTCACAAGACATAAAGAAACTAAATTCAGCTTCCAACTCAACCAGAAATGCAGGCAGAAAAGGGCACGCGAAATGCAACACTCTTCTAATAGAATTGAACAAAATTTATACTACAACAAAAAAAAAAAAAAAAGGCAAAACTTTGAGAAAAGGGGTTATAGCAAATGGAGATGAGCACAAACCATAGACCCTTTCGGAGATCTCGAGAAGCCGATCCGGGGGCTTCCGGTAGAAGAAGCGTCTGAACAGCGCCATCCGATGGCGCTGTTTCTCCGCCGATGGGATCCAAACCGTTGATTTGTAATACCACCAGACGGATCACAATCTTGACACCCCAAAAAGGTATCACCACGGCAGATCCCGATATTCTCCAAGATCAAGAATTCACCGAATATACCCCTCCCCACCACCACCACCAATTCATGCTCACAACATTTAATTCAAGATAAAAACAAACAAACAAACAAATAAATAGATGGGGGGGGCAAAAGCCCAGAAGGGAAAGTTGGTTTCGCAATTGATTGATAGAAGAACCAATCAGCCGCCGCAGTCGACAATTAAACCAAATCCCCAAATTGATCAAAGAGAAAAAAAAGAAAAAAAACAATTCAAGAATCGAAGAGAAAGCAAGAAAGAAACAAAGAGAGAAAAGCTTAATCACAATTGTGAAAATAATAATTGAATCCAATCCAATGTAACGATAATTTAGAGAGAGAAACACAGAAAGAGAGAGAGTATGGGGTACAAAGTGACAGTGGGGATCGAAGTGAAAGCGATGACACGAGACGAGAAGAGAAGAGATGGTGGAACTTTGGAGGAATTTTTATTACAACACTTTAAATTTCTTTCTTTCTTTTTTTTTTTTTTTTTTGGTCGTCGAAGCTTTATTACAAAACCTTTATAAGGTTTTAGCTAAAATCGCATTCACGTGGAAAGAGAGAGAGAGAGAGAGAGAAGAGAGGCGTAGAGTTGCAGTGAATAGAAAAGAAAAAGAAACGAGAATCCCGTGGTGCGGTGGACGACCACATGGGTTCGTCGGTCCCTTTGTCCGCCGTGGCTGCATGGGAATGACCGTGGCTCGACGCGTGTCCTTTTTTCCTGTTGTTTTTTTTTTTCGGTTTTTTTTTTTATGAATAATTGAAAAGTTGGAACTAAATAATATTGTAACACTTGGGATTGGTATAATCATCATTTATTGAATTTATGTTGTCTGTAAAAAGATTTAAATCCAGTCACCAAGATGCTTAATCTTCCCAGCACTCTGAAGATTTAACTAACCATCAACTCTAAGAACCTTTCCTCTTCTTTTTTTTTTCTTCTTTTTATCATCAAAAAAAAAAAAGTTGATTATACAATATAGATATAATCTAAAATTCATCGAGACTATATAATTGTTATTTATTGTTACGACTAATTGACTCTAATTAAATTTAAAACTTTCAAAGTAATTATCTTATTATTTTGATTAAAAAAAGCAGCCCACAATTAGATACTATAAAGTCCGGTCACTCACGTGTATTATACGTGTCTTGTACTAGAGGACAAGAGATCCACCACCAAAGCGAAGCATCCGTGTGATGGCGGCTTCGCTCATTTGCTTGTGGGGAGAGCAGCGGGTTGACTTTGACCGCGTAATTATGATTTAAGCGGTGATTTGTTGGGTTAATTAGCAATGCCGAGAACAATTACCGTCCGGCGGACCCTAAATTTGATGAGCGCATGCAATCGGGAGCAATATGGTGCACGAGCTGAGCTGAGGCAGCCTGCCACGTACGCTGAATCGACGTGGCAGCTGCCCATCGCTGTCCGAACAGGAAAAAAAAAGGGAGAGACAGAGAGCGAGGGAGAAACGATCGATTGGGCATAATGGCCAAATTATTATACGACGTCGTGGGGTGAATCAATTGATATAGATTAATCGGATTCGCCCGTGGGTTTGGGGATGCAGAACTCAGCCCGGCGATTAAAGTAGGCGGGTTTGAACACGTATTGTTGTTACAGTTTAGACTTTAGCCAAGGCTTTTGTTAATATAATAATAACAATAATAATAATAATAATTATTATTATTATTATTATCAGTTAAATACAAAATTAAAAAAAAAAAAAAGAGCCCAAGTCAGCCATTACCATGAAGATGTCTATTTTAGATATCTTCAAGATTACTGTAAAAATCAGATGGAAAGGATGAAGAAATCCGTTGGAGAGATGAGAGGGGAGGATGCCAAAGAAACGTCCATGTATTTTTGTGGTGGCGAGATGCTGTCTTACCCGTCATTTTCCATTCCATCCTCACAAATTAAGTCACAATGATGAAGTGCTTCCGAAGGGGCAATTTACAAAAACCATTCCATGAATTAATTTGCCAGCCATTCCCTTTGATCATTAATGGTGCCATGCCGGAATGAAAAATTGGAACTAGTAATTCCAAGTCACTTGGACGGTTCCACTCTACCTGACGTCAGTGTAAGTTGTATTCAAAAGTCGATGGTTGCTATCCAGCAACCCGATTTAAAAAGATGGTGAACGCGGGATGTTGATGAGCTCGGAATTCAGTTGTATGTTCCTATTTAGTCCAACCGGACCTTTTCAATAACAAACCACAATAACTCCTGGACATTATAGGCTAGGACAAGAGTACAGTCGGCATGCCTGGCTTGCGAGTGGGCCAAGGCTGTGGCTGCCAAGATACTAGGGACGTACATTTCCATAACGTTGTGTATTCGAGCTTAGGGAAAATGGTTCGGTTTTGGTCACGGGTGGTCCTTATTTTTGAAGGTACAAGGTGTACGTACCATTTACATTTCCATGACGTTGTGTATTTGAGCTTGGGGAAAACGGTTCGGTTTTGGTCACGGGTGGCCCTTATTTTTGAAGATACAAGGCATACGTATCATTTTACATTGAGGTGTTTATCAAACCTGAAAATCGCCTAACTCAATCCAAACTGAAATTGCCAAACCGTCACTAATAATCTGGTTTGCTTAAGCTTTTCTCTTCAGTTTTTAGGTTACTAAAACCATCACGAATAATTTGGTTTGAATATGATTTGACAGATCGCTATAAAAGCCACCCGCTTACGCCCCCCCCCAAAAAATGTATAGCATTTCTGAAACTAAGGGGTAAAAAGAAAAGCTTTCTCATCTTACTCATCTGAATAAAACAAATATTGTACCTTAAATTTGGGTGCCATCTACGTAAAATTAGATGAGATCATTTCGAGGCACGGCCCCGTCGAAAATGAAATTGGCCCGGATAAGCACCGAATCAGTATTAGCTGTGAGTAAGATTTAAGAAGTCATGGACGAGTCCTTACCCTAATGGTTGCCTTCTACGCGAGTATTAATTTAATATATACGTATATATATTATTTGAATAGAAATAATTAGCTCACCTCTTAACTGAAAATCAGAGAAAAAGAAAAAAAACGCGGAAGACCAACAAGCCCCACTGTGAAATCTCAATTGAAAACCCACACAATTAGTTTAGCCTACTACTACAAGGGAGCAAATCAACAGACACGTCTTTGTTCACTCTACCTTCCACCACCAAAACTTGATCATTATTTGGATTGCCAGCACCATCCTGTAAATGACAGCTTAGAAAAACCAAAATAATTTTTCCCTCTTCCAAGTTCGTGGCTAGGATGCTTAAGGGGGAAAGCGAGGTTCCTCTTCTGAAACAGCTTTAAGGGAAGCAATGAAATGCCAAAGAGAGGAGAAACAGAAACTTTAACGGCACAAGCCTGGCAAGCTATAAATCTAAGGAACAATGACCATTACAACTGTACATATGGCATGGATATGAAAAATCAGAAGAAACTATGGAAAGAAAGCTTCACCAAAGATAAAAAGTGGAAATCAAAGAAAGAGGAAAGAAAAGAACAAAAATACGGAAATGATCCACTATAGAACGGGTGGTAAAAGAAATGCTATCTGCCATTAATGGAGTAGAGCTAGAACACCAACTAAATGCTATTAGTGAGAAATAAAAAAAAAGGAGGACAGACCACCTTTTGCGAAGCTCCTTTTGTTCTCCTTTCGCTCTTGGTTTTTGGCATGCAGTAATTTTGTCAACTTTTAAGTTCCAGATTTCTCTCGTAATCAATCCCACAAAGGAATTTACTCAGCTGATTGGTTCGCTTTTGCGATCGCCGGTATGCCAATTAGATTTAACCTCATAATCTTGAGAGTGAGATTCCTGATAACTGACCTCTTGTTTCAGGTTTTCTTCAAGTCTCCGCCCGCAGGAGAGGGCCAAGCCAACTATCCAAAATAGGTCCAGCAGCAGTCGAGCGCACTTAATGATGATCACTTTTCATATTTCTTACCTGTAAACAAAAGCAATCATATCTTCAGAAGTCCTTACAAAGAAGTATTATGGTGAATGCAAATTTACATGACGAGATAATGTCAGATACTAGTGGATGCCCCATCAGAACCCATGGATTATAACACTACTTACGACCATCACAATGGCACATGATGGCCAACCAACAACTTTGCTACATGCTGTCTAGAAATCAATTATGTAGTTAATATATCTTTTTCTTTCATAATAATCTGAACCAATCCCTTCTCTGGAATCTGTCAATTGTGGACTTGGGAGGGCCAAGTGACAGGCAAGAAAGAGCATGCAGCTCAAATCCCGAAAGAAATGAACATATTAAAGATTCAGTGACTGAAAATGAGATTATGATGGTCATTGTACCCTTTTGAAACCATGATTTTCGAACTGCCTGGCGAATATGGCGCTCATGTCTTTCCAAGAGTTCATCAATTCTATGTGATTGAGATAACAATGGTCCAGAAAATTCCACCTTGTCCCCTTGATCTTGGAAACCCTGTACAAGTCCAACATTATATTAAATAATCAATAGAAAGTTGAATGTGGCTGACATATTTCAGATTCTGTTCAGCTAAATACTGCATAAATGATTAAAACAGAAAGTAGAAGGCATTATTTACTCAAGCATCATCTTTAGAGACAACATTTCCTGTTTCTAACATTAATTATGACTTTGTTGCGAAAGCCACATTGAGCATGCCCCATGTTTGATTCTTGAGTACAGAAAAAGAAAAGTCTAAAGGATCCAATAACATCAATCCTCCAGAAAAGAAAGCCTACAAAGTTTGAGATTTTGCAAATTGTTCCCTTGGCCATTGCTGTTATTGCTAAACCAAGACCTCCACTACACGGTTCTATCTCCTCTCTGCCCTTTTTGTGACAACAAAATTTGCTGTCTCCAGAACTTTGCTCCTGCCTCCATAAATTGCCCTTTGTACATTAGGGATATGAGATGGTTTTCCACATTAAAGCACTTACCGTGTTTGAGGATGGGAAAAAAAAGAGAGCGTAAGTGTGCTGCCTATGTTCTTAACCATCTCAGAATGGGAAAGCCTACCTAGATGAGTTTTATTTACTATCAACTCATAGATGGGTGGCCAGAAAGAAACACCAAAAAGAAAACAAATGCGACAAAAGAATCCAGTAAATGGAGGTCTCCTTATCTATCTAAATTTGAGAAATTGACGGACTATTTAGGGATTCACTGTTTCAGTATTTGTAAATTCAATAAAAATTATGATTTCTTTGAACTGATACCAAATACAAGTTATGCCTTATCACGCACTACTAACAGCATCATGATAGATATTTCATCTTCAATCATTTTACGCTGAAGTTAGATGTGCATACAATGTATACAAACGTACCAAATTATTTCTCTTGGCCTCCATTTCCTCTCTTTGATAAAGTGCCAATGATAGTTCTTGCGAATGATATTCCCCAGAAGTTTCAAAGGAATCTGGACGTTCAAATTGGCTCCATTGTTTGTGTAAAGCATACTTGGACATCTCAGATGAATCATGGCCTCTAGAACTGGTACGACCCCCATATGTGACATCCCAATTATTGTGGCGCCTTGAATCCAAATTGGTCTTTTCTTGGAATGAGATTTCTAATCCATTAGTAATATGACCTCTTGAAATAGACCTACTGTGGGATCTGACAGGTGCATCTTCCCTTCGCCTTTTTGCCCATGCAAAGCCACTTGAACCAGAAACTTGTAACGGGCCAGAGAAGGGAACATCACCTTGTGATGCATTCTTTACATGGAAAATCTCTTCCACCTTATCGAGAGATGACTTCCGTGCCTCTCCACCTAACCTACCATCACCTCCTTTTGGAACGCGTATAGCGCTATTAGTGTTATTCTGGTCACTTTGCATGCGAGCCGCCAAATCCTGGAAAATGGAAAAACATTGCCTCAGCTTTCTTTCAGGTTTGAGGGGGTGAGGGTTGGAGGGATATTCAACACGTAAGAGAAGGGGGGAGGGGTGTGGGAAGAGAGAGATAGACCTCTGCTGGAGCCAATTTAGCAGTTCCATACACTTTTCTTGCCGGCCTTCTTATTTCAGCCCCACGACCTC
This sequence comes from Bruguiera parviflora, assembly GCA_019804595.1. NCBI lineage: Eukaryota > Viridiplantae > Streptophyta > Magnoliopsida > Malpighiales > Rhizophoraceae > Bruguiera > Bruguiera parviflora. Next base: position 6,284,452 of record CM034054.1, on the reverse strand, counting down.
TCCCACTGACCTTTTTCCTTAATATTCAGAGCCAAAAATCTTAAGTCAGTACAACCTTCTGGACATTGCAGAGATATCCAAGAAGCTGATAACCTAGATGGTTTTATGCTTGAATCGCCCAAAGTTTTACAAGTTGACAGTTTATTTAACAGTCCCATAAAAAAAAGAACATCATTCAGAAAGGCAACTTCTTAGATGAGACCATTTAGTTAAACAGAATACAGAGAACAATGGACTAACCTCTTTGCGTCCTCACGGTTCTTAGCATCAATCTCTTTGCTAGGTGGGTATTTTGGCAGGCTAGATGGATCACATGCATAAGGCTTTGTATTGAAATACTGAAAATTGAGTACACAACATTGTGTTAGAGTAGATGTAGAAGTCTAGACTAATACCACAAATATTTTATGGTGTACCTACAGTAGAATTGAAATACACTTGATGGAAAAGAAGGAAATACAAAGTAGTTGGAGAAGAACTAATTATCTCCACATACCAATCATATGTGTAGCCAAAATGAAATCCAACAAAAAAAGTTGTGTGAAGTACATCTTGATAAAGTGCATCCATTTTTGCAATCACACGAATTAAAGCCATTATCAATCGTGATGGCACATTGGATTTCCAAGGAGATGATACTCACCTCAGAAGCAAGAGCAGAGGAGGCACTCCCACGCTTGTATGGCTCGACCGAAAGAAAAGTTTCAATTAGGTTCACTGCAGCCTCTGGCAAATCTTTGAATGTCTCCTGGAGGCAACTATCGTAAGGTTGCTGTGGTTTGAATAGAGTTGCATGAGGAAGTTTGGACTTTTTCCAGTACTCATCAGGAGGAGACCCACAAAGCTTGAAAATTTTGTGCAATTGTTCAACCTGAAGAAGAAGCAATGATTTTTGCATGCATCTTAAAATGTAATTCTGGGGGTCCATTTGCTTTTGTCAAACAATATCATGAGAGAACAGCAAAATCTGATCATGCAAATGTATGGCTTGCATTTCTGGAGTTTAACAATAATAGAGAGAAGATTCAATCGACCAAAAGGGACATTTTGATACATTTCCAAAACTTACTATCCAGTGACCCAGAAATTGCCGATGATTGGAATGCATATTGGATGAGAGAATTAACTGCCCATTAATGGAAAAAGTCACGGGGCTCCCCAGATACCATTCAATTCAACAGGGATAATGGCTATAACTCTAGCACTGAAGCAGGATGATTTGTTAATTGGAAATGGCAGACAATGAGTTCAGGAATGCTCTGTCTCAAAAGTGGGTTGTAAAGAATGATGCAACTGTTTGTTTTGGGAGGCTCACAAGTGCAATATAACCATTCAGACTAGAAGGCAACCTCACGCATGGGTAACTTCACATGCATCTGATTCATCCACATACACTAGCAACACTTTTCTAGGAGAATATCTATTCTATTCGGCTAAAGGAGGTACTAAAAAGAGGCTTCTAATCATAGGCATGTTAGATTTCAGTGAAACTTGGGAAGATCACAAGTTGGAAACGTATTCTAAGACAACTGGACCAGCAAACCTAACTTGGTTTCCTCCAAGCTACAAGATGAAATAATACATTTCCTCTCACAGAAGGAATTTACTTTCTGCTACATTTCTTTAATGCCTCCCACTAACATATCTACCAATTGAATATGAAAATTGCCTAGTCATGAATAACGACATACTTCAGTGTGATAATTACCTCTGTTCTCCCTTGAAGAATGGGTTTTCCAACCAGAAGCTCTGCGAAAACACAGCCAACACTCCATAGATCCACAGATGCTCCATAATCAGTTGAACCGAGCAAAAGCTCAGGAGGACGGTACCACAAAGTCACGACACGACTGGTTAAAGGTTGTTTGCGCACATTATTGCACAGGTTTGCCAATCCAAAATCTCCCACCTTCAGTACCCCTTCATTGTTTACAAGAAGGTTCGATCCTTTGATATCTCGATGCATTACGCCCTGGGAGTGACAGTGTTCAAGTCCAGATAATAACTGCCCCATGTAACACTTAATCTGTGGAATAAAAAATCACATACATGTCAGCACACAAATAAACAATGGCCAACACACTGAGATGGCACCCTAACAAGCTAATAGCCACGTATAACAAGCCAAATAAATTTCTGGAAAACTTATGCAGAGAGTCAAAGTGGCCAAACCTGCGATTCACTAAACCTGACACCGGGGCAAGACAAGAGACCGGTGATATCATGTTCCATGTACTCAAAGACGAGGTAGAGGCTACATGACAATCGAGAAGTAATCAACCCGTCCAATTTTATGATGTTTGGATGGTCAAGCCTGCGAAGAATTAATACCTCTCTTGCCATGAATCGCACACTCTCAGGCTCAAAATTGTCAAATCGAACCTTCTTCAAAGCAACTATCCTTCCAGTTTCAAGCTCACGTGCTCGGAATACACTGCTATAGGTACCCTGTCCTATCTACAAAAACAATCGAGAACGCAGTAAGTTCACCAACAATTAAGCATCAGGAAAAGCGGCAATATACAGTGGTCAGACAATCAACTCAATTTGGCATAACAACCATGAAAAAGGTACAGGTTGCAGGCATAAGCATAGCAGAATCAGGCTTGCATCATTCAGCTTTGTTTAAAAACAGGCAATAAGCTAAAAAGAAAGGCATTTTATCGGTGAAGTAATTATTTTTGAGCAGTTGGGCTTGTTTTTTAAAATATGTTTAAACCATTCCAAATTCTTCTGTCCTAGGACTTGATCATCTAGGCCCCAAGTTGAAAAAGCTCAACCCTTTCCCCCCAAATAGTACAGTAATCATAATAGATTAACAATAAATCCAAAAATAAACAAAAAAAGGAAAAAAAATCCAAATATATAAGAACAATTAACTGATTGACAAAACAAAAAAAAAAATATTGGCAAACACTGACCAGCCCCAAAGGAAAGATTCTGATGTTGTTGTTATTATTATTATTATTATTATTATTCAAAATTCCAAATAACCAAAAATCTTTCATTCGACCTTTAAAATGAAGACAAAAACCTCGACCCCAAGCTTTTGAAAATCCAGAGTCGAATTTTAATTATGATTTTATTAATTTGGAAAATAAAAAAACGGTAAATATATGCGCTCGTCCTACAGTTCTAACAACCTTCTCCAATTTCTCATAAGCGTCCGCCTTGAGAGGGAACCAGCCATGAATGGCCTCGCCGGCGACGGCGCTGAGCCAGGCGGGCCAGCCGGCGGCCACCTGCTCCCCCTCAATGTACTTCTGCAAATTCCGCAGCCTGAAGCTCAACGAATCGCCGTTCGAGCTCACCCTCCCCGACTCGCCCACCTCGCTCCCACTGCAACTCACCTCCACATTATTCCTCTTGTAGTTGACGACGCCGTAGCTCTTATGATGATCGCCACCACCTCTCTTCTCGTGCTCCGACCCGCCTCCGCGGATCCGACCCGAGTTGAACCTGCCCGAGTGGTCGACCGCAGGCGTCACCGACACCGCCTGCTTCGAGCTGACGCAACCCATCCGGGAGGAGGGAGGAGCGAATCGAACCCACTCAGACCCGGACCCGTACACAACTTCCGGCAGCTGAGCTCGGATCCACCCGGCAAAGAAAAGGGTGCTCAGAAACGACTAGCACACAGCTCGGGAGAGAAAATAAAAAATAAAAAATAAAAAACCGAAATGGGATGTTGTTTTTCATATACCCACCCACAAACCCAAATTGGAAAATGGCTCCGGAAGACAGCTTCCTTCCTTTTTTCTCTGCCTCCTTATTAAATGTTGCCTTTTTTTTTTTTTTTTTTTGTCTTTCTCTCCTCACTTTCAAAATTGCCCGCCATTTGCGGAAGACAGTGCATTCGGGGTTCGCCGTTCTTAATTGGCCCGTATATAACCGTATTACCGAAATCAACGCAACGCGTGCCCCCCCCCCCACCGGAGTTCCTACGTGCATTATAATTCGTGTCTTTAACGTGCGAAATAAATAATGCGACTAAATAATTTTAATTTAACTGCACCGAAGTTGTCTCTTTTAAATTTTTTTTTTTTTAATTTTAGCCCACATTAATTAAATTATGCACCATTTATCTTATTTTAATATTCATTTTATCTCGCCCCCGGACTTGTTCTTCGCTCCTTTTTTCTTTTCTTTTCTTTTTTTCTTTTTGTTCTTTTCAAATTAAATGTTCGTGCGTACACATCCGTGCAATCTATTTGTAACGTGTGTACATGTAATCCTATTGCGGATGCATTTGACTTTTTATTCTCTGTTTTTTTTTTTCTTTTTTGTCTTTAATATTCGATAGGATATTCGGAGTCTCTCTGCTTTTGAAGGTCGGCTTCGTTGTGTCCGCGCGAGTGCATGGAGTGGGTGTACGGTTCATTTCGAGGGAATGGGTCGGGCGGAGTGGACGTGGGCCCTGAAAATTGACTTCCAATCTCTCTGCGTGTGATTGTGTTCAGTGTCACCGCTGGATCTGGTTTTTACTTTTTGGTTGGTTGGTTGGTTGGTGGTGGACTAGTTTTCTACTGTCTACTTGTGGTTCTCATTATTTTACTTCTAATCTTTCTTTTATTATTATTATCTATTTCATTTGAAGTGAAGTAGCATATAATTTGAGAAGGCGTAATGAATATAAAATTGCAAACATTACTACAATTTATTTTAGTTTAATAATTAAAAAATCCAATCGTGTCTGAGTTAAAATATATACGATAAAATTAAATGTGTATTCGACGATGGTGTATAATTCCAAAAAACAATAATATATATATATATATATATAAAATAAAATAATTGATGATTCAAAGCAAAGGTAGAGAGCTAATTCTTTTGGGGAGATTGACAGCCTAAATCTTATTTTCTCCATAATAATAATAATAATAATAATAAAGATAAAGGGGGAAAGGAAAAAAAAAAAGAAAAGAAAGAAAAGAATGAGGTGACATTTTTCTTTTCCACACGCCAACTGGTTCGTTCTTGGCTTACAGTGCTCCTTTTTCCAGTTCCCACTCCCGACTTATATTTCCGCCCTTTTCTCCTTTACACGACCTTTACTGTCACGCACCCACACGGACCAAGCTTGGGCCCGGGGGGCCACCTCGGAGTCTTTGGGGACCATGAGCATCTCTATGTAAGACCTCCCTCGCCTGTTTCCGATTCTGTGGCATTAAGAGTTAATCGTACTAAATTTAACCCTTTTGGTTGGTTAATTCAATAATAATTGTGCTTCAATTCTGAGATTTATTAGAAAGCAACTCCGTGATATGAGACTAAAATTTGGATCATAATATATAAAATGAATAGTACTCTGGCATGACCAATTAACCTAACCCTTGAGTCTCTCTCTCTCTCTCTCTCTCTCTCTCGTGGTCTTTATTGACCCAAAGCTGTGGAAATTTTAATTACCATGCATGCATATTGATTGTCGTGGTCTCTTTTCTTTTGTGGCAATTATATATTCTACTCTGAAAAGGCATACTTTTGGATGGTGGGGACTAGTAGAGAAATGGAGGAGTTTACCCACTGATGATGATGAGAGGTCTCCTTTCTGCATGTTGCATTGAAATTGGGTGTTGTTGGCTACTGGGGACCCCTTTTTTTTTTTTTTTTTGTTTCTTCTTAATTTTTAAAATTTTTTATGCCTAGGCACTGATTAGGTATCGGTAACACCCCTCGCCCTTTTCTCTTCTTTTTGAGAACCACATCCTCATCTTTTATATGATCATTCATTTTCGCTTTGCCTTTTTTAAGCTTTCCACAATCTGTACAATGAGTGGAATATTAATACGGAAATTCCCATATCATGCAGCGTCTAGTCTTCTAAAAGATACATCATATACAAAAATTTCCCATTAATCCCAACTAATTGTTCGACGTATTCGTTTGAGATGCTTAGGTTAGTGAACATTGGGTGTGTGTTTTCCATTGCCTTGTTTGAAAACAAAAGGTCTTTAATAGAGGCATTAGGCACGAAACCTGGCTTAATTTAATTCCACTTGCTTACTTACGTTTGCCAACCATGAACTTGTCTTATTGTGCATGTTATAAATGTTGATGTGTTTCTTATTATGCACAGTCGTCTTTCTTCACCAGCATACCCACTTATGGTCTATGCGTGTTCCCTGATCATTTTGAAAATGGGAACCGCGTATCGAGATGCTGTGTCTAGATGACCTCCTCCTTTATTACGAGAAGTAAAAAAGAGACGAGAGAGAGAGAGAGAGAGAGAGAGTCACATACTTTGACCAAATTAAACTTAAGTACAGTCTGTGGTGTGCACAAGTTGGCTTATGACGCTGACTCCTCGAAAAACAAAAAAAAAAAAAAAAAAAGAATTGTCACATTTAAAGAACAATTATAGGGTCTTTTTTTTTTTGTTTTTTAAAATAAGGTTACATCGAAGGGAAGCAACTATAACAATTTCATACCAATGGAACTAACGTAAATGACTTTTTCTTTTTTTTTTTTTTTGCATAAGCATACGTTTAAATTTTCACGTAATGATATGCTCTATTGATTTCTATAATATTCCATCACATTCAATGTCATAAGAGCTACCAAGAAGTAATCCGTGTATAGGAAGCCTATTTACCTCCATCCCCCCCCAAAAAAAAAAACATGACATAACAAAACTTCTAAGCCTTATATGCAATTGTCCACATGCTCGGCTCGGCGTAAAAGCACCCATAAATTATCTAGGTAGGCAATTTAATAGGCTCATCTGTCTTCAGTCACCAGCATTTTAGTCAATTTAATCATCGTATTCGTGGTTCAATGGACTCACCAAAATGGAGAGGATGCCATAAAGTGGGTAAATTCCGCTCACAAAAAAAAAAAAAAAAAAAAAAAGGCACGGTCTTCTGCGTGCCCCGAGGTTTTGATATGGTAGCAAGCACAAGGAGTCGATTCAGTTCGTGACGAGAGCGTTAAAATATCTGGTCTGGAGTGTAGACATGGTCCAGCTAATATTTCTTGAACCCTAACGTGGGCACTGGCATTCATTGCAATAGCTGGTGGTTGTAACACTAATTCAAAAACACGGAGATAGCCACAGACCATCGTGTCTGGTTTGAATTTAAACAGTCACTCGAGCGACTGCTAGCCCTCCTTTCCTTTCCGACGCACTCGGAAAAAAACAACCACAAAAAAGTCTCGCAACATTGAAAAATAGATCAAAGACAGACAAAAGAAAGTGGCATGTGGGTCTTATTTTAGAAAAAAATAAAAAAAAGAAAAAGAAAAAGATATTTTAAGTGTTTTATTTAAAATACTTCGTACATAATAAAAATAATAAAATAATATACAACGAATATAAAATTTATTTCTTAATAAATTTAGATGTCCCACATGTCATGTCATGTCAGTTTCGGGTCTGTTCTATTTTCTTCTATCCGCCTATCTTTATCGGGAAAAACAAAAAAAAAAAAAAAAAAGAGTTTGTTTAGACCTAGGGGAAAATGATCAAATCGAGGGGAAACCTTAGAAAACAAAGTAGAAGACTCCGGGGCATTTATGTAAATTAGGCGTTACCATATTTTATTGTTATTTTTTTATATTTACCTCATTAAAATTTTTTATTTTTTCACTCTTTTTTTTTTTTTTTTTTTTGGCTACATCTTTTTATTGGTCTCCATTGAGAGAAATCGAGACTGGCGACAAAGATATCCTTCGGGATTATAAACAAATTGTCACTCGGCGAGGGTAATTAAGAAGAATATTTCTTATATACGTTTGATTACCAAAACAATAATAATAAATTTTTTTAAAAAAACTATATTTCTAACCACTCCAAAGACTCGCAGTGGTAATCTAGCCAATAATTCAGCATTGAACGTAAAAAGAAGGGGGGGAGGAGCGGGGCAGAAAAATCTCTATTTTGAATTTTTGATTCTGATCTTTGACCCTTGTTTAGTCTGGTTGCACTCCATCGTTCGGTGGATGTTTGTTTGTTTTGTGCAACAAACGTTTCTTTAATCAATTTGCATGTGGGTCGTCATTGTGCTCGGCGCCCACCACCAACTGCTCTCAATATCAACCCATAATGCTGCCTCCCATGGTTCAATCAAAGATCCCTCTGGCAAATACATTTGCACTTGATTGTGTTTCACTCATGCACAAAACCATATCATAACGTAATAGTAGCCCTTTTCACAAAAATAAAAAAGACTGATTGAAAAATCGCTTTAACCCCAAGAAGAAGGAAAAAAAAAAAAAAAGAAGGGAGAAAAATAGAACGAGAATAGAAAGAGAGGAGCATCGGGGGACACCGAATGAATCAGAGTGCTTGAGGTTCTTCTCGATTCTGTTGGCTCAAAAATTAATTTGCCAATGCCATGCTTCAGTTGAAACACGAATAGGTTTTCGGACGAGTTGTGCTTTACCGTTACTGCGAAAATGACAAATGGGGGTTAAGAGTTAAAAGCGTACGGTTGCGTTAGGTAATATGCTAATGTTCATTGAGATAAATATTGAAGTAACTACATAAGTGCGGCTTTTTTTTTTTTTTCATAGATGTGGCAATAAAAATGTCATCAAACCACCTACCAAATCCAACAAAGCCAATTTCAACATTAGCGTGGTTTGATGACATTTTTATTGCCCACCATTTTTATTGCCATATTTCAACAAAGCCAAACCACCCATTCGTGTTTCAACTGAAGCATGGCATTGGCAAATCCATCAACTACGTGACAGGAGAGAAGGATGGGTTTACGTCAAAGGTAGTTCAGAGTGTGTGTCATCATCCAAGTAATTGTCCAACAACTTCAATAATCGCATTGTAGACCAGATTTGGGTTGCACTTAAAATTAGTCGTTTTAGTTGGATGAGGCTCTCAAATTGTCATTCATTAACATTATCCATACCACCTTCCCTTGAAGGAGCAAAGAGCACGTAAAAATTTATTTGTATGATGATGGTATTCTTATTTTACATGATACAGAGCTAGCAACGACTTTAGCTAAAGAAAATTATTATTATTATTATTATTTTTTTTTTCTGAAGAGAACAATGCCTGCCAGCTGTTTTCATATCATCATTATTCATCATCAATTCCTCTTCTCCAACAAAAAAGTTTAAAGCAAACATTCAGAATTGTAGTGTAATTACAAAAAAATGATCATTTATTTTATATATAATTATGAATTCAATTATCTCTTTCAAGCTATTAGGTTTAAGGAAAGTAAAACGAACAATTTTTCTAGAACGGATATCTATGACTCTAGCCGACATTGACCCTCGACGTCTAATAAACCATCGTTTCCTTTTTTCTTTATTCTATTAATAGATTTTAGACTTTGGAGGTGAGTTGTGTTTGGTAGAGTGGTCACATTCTGTTCCCCTAATGAATACGGCAACCCATTTTTATCTCCAGTTGGAAGTTCTTTTGTGCAAGCTTCCATCTGATCAGTCACTTTCAGATGAGATTCATGGTCAAGTTTTAAGAAAGTTCCCTATAAGTATGGGAAGTTAGAGAAGAAGAAGAATTTCAGAACGAGAAACGTGTAGAACAAAAAAGAAAAAAAGCAGAAAAGCTTTTGAATTTTAATTGGCAGCCCATCTGCCATCTTACGCCAAGTGCACAGCCCCGGTGAAATCCCTTTTGGGGTTACAAGGAGACTGAAAGTTCAGAAAAAGAAATATATAATCATGAAGACTTAAATACAAAATCAAACAATTCTAATAAAAGTACCCGACTAATTGTACTAGAAACACTGAATGGAAAAGTCTTTTAAAAAAAAAAAAAAAATCTTTTTAGAGGACATTTAACCCCAAAATAAAAAGATTGAGAGGCTAAAAGTCGAATTCTAACCTTTGTCTTGACCCTGTGGTCAGGTGGCCACTACGCAAAAGCCTGATTCTTTTTCACCCGAACAATTACCGAGACAGGTCCAAGCTGAAGATTACCCTCGTGGGCTGCGGAAGCAAGAATCGGTGGGGAAGGCCCCAAGCCCGAGTGGCAGACAGGCAGGCTTGGCAAATAGGCAACGGCCTATTGATTAATGGGCTAAGAAACAGCGACCTCTTGGACGTTCCGAATTAGTTATGAAACCAGCTGGAACTGGTCAGACTATTGATTAATCGTATGCGCTCTAAGATTCAGAATAATTAAATTTCACATTTAATTTAGTCAAATAACATAAAAGGTGCACCAACTGGGAAGGAGTATGGGCCCCATTGGCATTTTAGCCAACAAAGGCCGCTAATTTTGAAACTCGAAAGAAATATGCACCTTGTGAAGTCGGGGAAGAGGAGAGAGTTGGACTCAAGCAATAGCATAATGCCAAAGGGGGAAATGGAATTGAGTGATTCAGTTTCAGTCAATAGATGCGGCAGATAATTCTATGTGAATAAGTTCTCCAATTTTGGCAAGAACCACAACTGAAAACCTGACACATGAAGTTCTTGCTGTTCTGACTTGGTCCAGATACTTCATTCCAGCCTGCTATGATGTTTCACCACCATATGGCAATTTGCAAGCAGCTGCCTGGTCTTTCGGCTTGTATTGGCCGAGCATTTCGGCAACAGTTCTGCAACGACATTGATTTCCAGGCCGGATCACATCGCCATAAACTGCCATTTCAATTATGTCAAGCTCCTTATCTGCATACCAGACACCAGTAATTTTTCAATGAAGAATCCAGTTAGGATAAAAAATAAAAAAAAAACGTTGCTAGAATCAAACAAAGAAAACAGCAGACGACAGGATGACCATTCAAATGCCAATTTTTTCAGTACCAGACCACAGAAAGTGAAACCTGAAACCCAACTTGAGCCAACACTAAACATCATGGCTTGAATTGATTTCAGAGCATAATGCAGGCTAAATCTCAATTCCAGCAGACATAAGAATATGAGTTTGAAGCTCAATTATAGATTAAGATTAACATCAGCTTCATCAACATGACAATGAGATGAGTTCAAACCTCGTGGAATAGTTGCAACTGACAAGCTCAGCCTTAGAAGTTCTAAGACCGAAGGGAAAGGTGCGTGCACACTCTTAAATTTTGGAGACAGAAGCAAAGAGAATAATAAAGGAAACTTACCAGTGAACTGGATATCACAAGAATAACCCGTCAATTGAGTTTTGTCCAACTTGTCTTTGTCTGCCTTAAACCTGTTGACCCTTGTTTGAAGTATTTGACAATTTTCTGCCGTAGATTCACCGCCTAGGACACAACACAAAATTACAAACAAGCTCAGCATCAAGAATCTATAGCCAAAGGCAGATTCAATGTAAAAAGACCTCAGCTTTGAACTCTATTGAAAACCCCTTTGCTGACAGAAAACAAAGCAAAGCTAAAGCTACCAACCTTAAATAAACCCACGAACCCATTTCGAGTTTAAAGCCATTCACAAGAGAAATATTCAACAAAGGCCTAAGAACGATACGAAATTGATGCACCACGCATTTCCTTTTTGCCAGTAATAATCCGAGGAAGAAATGAAAAACAAAAGCAACCAGCTACCTTTGGAGAAGGGGACGATATGATCGTATTCGAAGCAGAGGCAGCCGTAGCAGTTGAAGAAGCGCTTGCAGACAACGTTGCCGGCGGCGTCTTTGCGCCACCTCTCTGGGTGTCGACCTGGCACCGTCTCGGCGTCCGCCCAGCACTTGTTCTTCGCCTTCTGGTCGAAGGATCTCGGCCTCTCCTCTCCACCGCCGCTATTTTCGCCTCGAGAACGCCGCGGCGACAGAGGAGGAGGAGATGTGCCCGCGCCCATTCTGTCTCTCTCTCTCTCTCTCTCTCTCAAAGGAAAAGTGAATAATTAGAGCAGAACCGTGGAAAGTAGAAACAATAAATAAAGTATTTTTAGATTTTTTTTTATGAACAAATATCACATTTATTTGTTATACTTTTTACATTCATATTTAATTATAATTTTATATTAAAATAAATACATAATTAATAATTATAATAATATAATGTATAAATTTTATTTAAGATAAATTTAATTTTGTTACTTTATAACGTGTAAATTTTATTTGAGACGAATGTAATTCAGTTTGTTCCCGTAACAATCTTAATGTTTTTAGGCAGTCAAACTAATAATTAGTAGTTAATATTAGTAAAATTGGACAATTGGGATATCCGAGTTCTTGAAATCATGGTGCCACCACAGAAATTATATATATATATATATATATATATATATAAAGTTAATGCCAAAGGCCTAGCCGCGTGGTCAGCTGTATCCGGTTTGTTTTACTCAAGGCTAATGTCGGCTCCCCCCCCCCCGGGGGCTCGACTTCGAATCTGATATATTGGGCCAGTCAGGATCGTTGATCCAATGTGAGCCTCCGGTCTGCGCAGGCGGGCCAGCCTCCTCGGTTTTGGGAGTTCTTAGGAGCTGCCGTTATTGAAATATTGGCATCTTCTGGGCCGAGTTTCGGTGTCCAGGAGGCGCTCGCTGTTGCAGCTGGCCTCACACCCCAGCCAGGATGCGATGAGAGACCCCACCTCATTTCCTATGCGGCTTGCGAGTAAAAGACCACCGAAGGGACAGGATGCGGCTTGCCGCCGCAGTGGTTGGAGGCTTGTGCCTCTAACTTGGGGTCGGGGCCCTTCCCTCCAGGTGGCCTGGGCATCTCCAATATGTACCAAAAAACCAACAAAAAAGGACCAAAGATGGCACGGGGCAAACGCTTATGCTAATTTTTGCAATCCCAAGAATTAAAAAAAAAAAAAAAAGGAAAAGGAAAAGAACCCGAATTTCCCCATGTTGCAATCTCCCTCGGTTCTGTACGACACTCGCGCCAAATCCATTTTCAGAGACGTTTCTGGTGGCGGAAGTTTGTTCTTGCCATCCTATCGTCCAAAGAGCAAGAAAATGTCTCCTGCCAGCCTCTCACAACAATACACCAAAATGCAAAGACAAAAGTCAAAAACTTCTTCACGGAATCCGAAGGAAAGATTGGAAATATTACGTAAAACCAATAATTTCATTTTTACTCTTTTCACATCGATCCCTACAAGGTTTATCATTGGACAAACGAAGGGACATTCTATGCAAAACATTGTTTTCCCCACTCATGAAAGGGCTCACCCCGTTGTTTTCTCCAACACATATAAACAAAACAATTGCAAAGAAGGTTCAGAGTGCAAACCACTTAATGCTTTTCTACTTGTTGTTCTTGTCCCTATCCCTTCAGCTCTCTTTCCAGCAAATTTTTGTTTACCTACTCTTCTTTACAACAGTCTCTCGGGGAAATTCTCGGAATCCGTTTCTATATCTATAGTCTTTTCCATTTGGTAAGTCTTTGTTAATGCCAAAAATGTAACTATCCTTTGCATGTGAACCTCCGAACAAAGGTTTTTTTATCTATTACCTGTGACTTGTTTCTGTGGCAGATTGGCCATTGAAGTGGCTTTGGGAACCTGGGATTTCTATGGCTTGCAAAGATACGGGTGAGATTGACACCAAACCGATCGAGCCAGTACAAGTTGCACTCTCATTGTTTGGGCAGAAGGGTGATCAGAGGAAAATCAATAGCAGCAGCGAGGTCAGATCTTTAAATTACACCCGGAGAGTTTAGTATAATTTCGAAGATGTCTGCGTGCATATATCTGTTTATGATTGGTCACATCCACCGTGAATCATGTGTCCGTTTTGCAACCGAGAATTGTAGTCATGCATAGTCAGATTTTTATCAGATCGAACCATGATCAAAATTGTAAGCTATCAACAACCAATCGATTGTCTATCTCGGACATTTGTTCTCTTTGATACCCCTCTTATCCGACCTGGAGAAATCAAAACAAAATGAAATTTTGTGTTGCAAAAATGAAACGAAAGTCTTGGCGTAACTGTAAGATTATTTTATAATGTTCTGAAAGCCAGAAATGTCCGAATAATTTTTTTGTGAAAAATAAAGATGAGGCTGACCTTTTTATGTATTTTGGGGCGATGAAAAATCCTGTCCCGTTCAAAAAGTCGAACCGTTGTGGCAAAGTTGTGATACATTTTAAGCCAGGAGGGTGCTCCCTAATAAACAAGCATATCCATGTGGTAGTAAGTACATAATAAGTATGTTTTCCCTTTCCATCAGGGAGTTCTATCTATAAATGTATAATAAATATGTTTTTCCTTTTCTACCAAAAAGCAGATGGTGTGTGATTTATGAAGGTTCGGATTTTGAGTATTTTGTATTTTCTCGTTTTCGCCATTTGCAGGAGATGGCGCGAGAGAAGGATGTCGAATTCCTGCTAAGGGATTTGGCCAACTGCAAGGTACAGCTGGATGCGAAGGACTCTGCCTGCTTGCAACTACAATTTAAGCTAGAACACTGCCTAAAAACATCTGAGGAACTTTCCACTGCATTAAAGAATTCCGAATTGGAGAGAGAATCGTCCACAGATGCACTGAGGTGGGCTAGACGCCGGATCGGTGAACTTGAGTCCATGGTAAAGGACATGGCCGATGTAGTATCCGAAACACAAAAGCTAAAGGAGCAACTTTTGAATGTTGAATCTGAGTTGAAGGCCACAAAAGGAGAGCTGCTCAGAGTGGAAACAGAACTAGCTGCGGCAAGAGAAGGGAAGGTGAAGGCCTTGGCGCAGGCAGAACTGATGGAAATAGCTGCAACCGTGGAAAGGGAAAGGGCTGAAGAGCTCCTCGAGCATGCCAGCAAAATGAATGGATCTATATTTAAGTCAAAACTGGCTGTCGAACAGGCCGAAAAAGAGAAAAGCGTGGCTGTATCGGGGAAAGATGCTGAGATGAAAAAGCGGTCGGAAATGGTAGAAGAATTGGAAAATCTGCGGCCGGCCAAATCCGCATATATTGATTCATTAAGGAAGGACCTTAATAAAGCCAATAAAAAACTTGATTCATCTGATAGGGCTATATGTGATGACATGGACGGTTGGGAGCAGATGAAAGCAGATGTAAAAGGCGTGAAAGCAGAAAACTCTGATCAGGAATTGTTCACGGGGGCGTTTGGAACTGAACTGAATCGCTTAAAGCTAGAACTTTTGAATGCAAATGATGAGATAATTCGCTTGAACCATGAAGCTGAAATGCACATAGATGAGTCAGAGAAGGTAAAAACAGAAATGAATGAGGTTAAGGTGAGAGAGCATGAAGCTGTAGTTGAAATAGCATTGTTGAAGTATGAGCTTCATAAAGGAAGATCAGAACTCGCAGCAGCAAAGGCAGCCGAAGCAAGAGCTGTAAGCGCTAAGTCAGGATTATACCTTGCAGTTCAGCGGCTAGCACTTGAGGCTGAAGAAGCGAAGAAGGAGAATCAAATGTTAAAACAAGGAGCAGATGGAGTAAAAGAAGAATCTGATGGCTTTGGACTTGTGGACTCCCAATATAGGAACGCTTCTCAGCTTGCAGAGGAGTCTCATGCAAAGTCAAAAGCAGAAGCAGAAGAAAAAGAATGCGAAAAGGATGGAAAGATGACACTTTCACTTGAAGAATACCAGTCCTTGTCTAGTAAATTAACTTCATCAGACAAAAACTGTGAACGGGAAAATTTGAAAGAGGAACTTGAAGCAGCGTTGGCAAAGATTGTGGAGCTGAGGACTCGGGTAGAACAAGCTGTTTCGAGGGCTGAAGCTGCTGAGAAAGCTAAAATGTCACTTGAGGATCAGCTAGAGGCGTGGCGAGACCGGAAGCAGAAGAGAAAGGCCGCTCGAGCTGCACTTCAGGAAGAGTCTTCGTATGGACTTAGTCCTGACACATATGGCGGCCACCTTAAAACATATGAGCCACTAGGGAAGGTCCTTAACATTGAACCCTAGCACCTGAAGTCCTGTGAAAGTAAAATCTGGCACCTCGATATTGTTTCACTCAATGAGATAGATCCTATGCTTCTCTTAACAAGACTCTATTCATTGCCGTCAGTCTCTCCCAGGAAGTGAGATTGGCCCCTGTTAGATAGCTTTGTTCGAGACATTTTCTTATGTGTAACGCTCTAGTTTTTTTTTTTTTTTTTTTTAATTTCTATTAAAAAAAAAAAATCTAACGGCAAATGTGTTTCCTTGACTCTTCTGCACTGAGTAGGTCCTGCATTCGTTTACAAGGCATTCCTTTCGGCGCAGTTGCACTTGCACTTGAGTGGCTTAGTCCACGGAACATCCTCGCTTCAAGGACTCTCTAATATTACAGTGCTCCGAACACTAGGCATTGACGGAGCCACGTGTTTTTTTTATTTTCTTTTGGGGGGGGGGGTCCGTAGCTGAAATGGGGAGTGAGGAATTTTTATGGGGGCAAACCTGAGTTCAAACCTCAGACCTACCTCCCAAGATTTGCTCGGGTGGCTGCTAGGCTAGCCCGAGCAGTTAGAGAGCCACACGATTAAATGCACACTACAGTACTTCTAGCCATCTGAAAACCGCCACGAGAAGTTCATTCCTTGCGAGCAATATCTTCGCAACTCTTGCTCCTCGTTCTTTTTAATATATGCTCAATAAAATTGATCACTAACTCGAAAGTTATCTAGCTCGAAATGCAGGGCAGTGCACGGTTGAGTTATGAGTTGGCAAGGACTGACTTCATTCGGGCTTAATCAATCACCATTCTCAATCTTAAGCACCCATGATTAATATTCTATTATTAAGCATAATTTAAAAGCATTGATGGGGTCCTGTTTAGGTTGTTACGTAGAAGGAATGTTCATAATCATGACCTTCATTTCTGCCTTGAACAATGGTGAGATTGCGTGGTCTCAAAGCCCATATCGTTGGGCCATGCCATGTAACACAAAATGTAGCCCACTAATCCGTTGAAATAATCGAAAATTTTCATCGTCTATCTTTTATCCCCATTCTCTGTTTCTTCCCTTTTCAAAATTGCATGGGGAACGCATTAACTTCCCTCGTTTGCTTCAATAAGGACCGTACGATAAATCACACTAAGTGTAAGGACCGAGATTAACACAAGCTAAAAGTAATTACCAATAATTTGCTAGCTAATTATTTTATTATGGTACTTATTTCTTTCATGGACAAATAATTTCGAGTACTAAATAGCGCAAAATTGATTTAGTCGCAGCTTTCTCTACCAAAAAAAAAAAGAAAAAAGAAAAGAAAAGGGGGGGGGTGGTGGTTTTGGGAGGAGGGGGGGAAGGGTAATCATAGTACCACTTAGCCTTTATGTAATTACATATTGAGCGATGACAAATAACAAAGAAACGTACCAAGGACAATGCCAACTAATTTTTCTAAAATTCTTGATAAAATGTTTTTATTGCACATTTCATTTGTCTGTTTCCTTTCGGGAAAGACAAAGGAAATTGTTCCAAGATATGCCACCCGTCGCGAATTCTCAAAGTCATAGGTCGATGTATCTATTTTGAATGAATCCCGTCGTCTTTTTGCAAGCCAACCGAACATTGTGGCGTTCTACTAGACGTGTTGTTGGTGGTCTAGCTGCAACAAAAAGTCTTCTAAGATATTTAGTAGTCTTGGTAGGTGGTATCAATTATCACGGAATGAGGTGGTTGTTTGACATTGTGGCATATATATATATATATATATATATAATACATGATGGTTTGTTGTCTTCTGAGATCTGAGATCTGAACCAACCTTGACCTCGGCCTAAAAGTTGAAATACGAAGAGAAATTATGTGTAGCATATAAACTTGGTTATTTTCAATGTTATTGCATTTTCCGTCCTTTAGTTGCGTGATTCATTTGGGTTGCAGAATTATATAAGTAGTTCCTCAGTAATGTTAAGAAACTGAACACACACACACACACACACACACACACACACACACCATTAGGTGCGTGAATCATTTAAGTTGCAGAATTATGTAAGTGGTTCCTCAATTATGTTAAGAAACTGAACACACACACACACACACACACACACACATATAAAGATGAAATAGTCGACGCATGGTTCTGAAATCCTCTAAATCCATTTGATTTATGCAATTTTAAGATGAGCCACCAGACGTTCTGCTGCAACTGGAACGTGGAAGCAGGCGTTCGTGCGTGTACTAATCAAGATTGTTAAATGCTAATCATCGTCATCTCGAACACTTAATTTGGTTGGTGGGACTAATTGCTCGCCTACTTTATGGTTGGCTACCGTAATTAATGTGGCCCTTAGCCGTTACTTTATTAATTAGCATTACCACTGGTCCTCGGTTTAAACTCGAGACACCCGATGATTTCTCGGTCGTCTCCTTTATAGATGGATGTTAAAATTAAGGTGAGAGGCATTTGGTGGATCGCCACGTGTGTCATTTTGCTAGTGAACTGATTGGATTTTGGATTCTGACAAGATATATATGGCCAAGTACTGAAGTACCAAATATCAGAAAAGGTCAACATTGTATAACCTCATCGACAATAGCGCAGATGTCCTATTGAAAACCCATTGTCGTTCCAATTCTATGCCTAGGTGTTGTTTATTTTATGGCCCATTTGAAAGGTCTCGGTGGGGCCATTATACGCTGGAAAATCTATTATAATTTTTTTTATTATAAAAAAATAAAAATATATTTATTTTCTTCTAATGACAAATTAAATGCACGGTTGATTTTGAAACTTCATGTCTAGCCCATCTGTAGACGTTGATCGCACGATTGCGACCGAACACATTTTTTTGTAACTTGCACTTACGCTGCATCAAAAAAATCTGTATCTGTCCTGCATTTTTTATTTTCCTAACACTTAAACCACGACGATGGCAGGTGACATTATCAACTATCTTAGGGTTTTACGTGTAATGTAATTTCTCGCTCTTTTTTTCTTTAAAATATAAAAAAATAAAATAAAGAAAACCGAACCCCGTAGCAATCTCTTTCCAACACAAAATTTCCCTTACCAAAAATGGTTGACAATCGGTGGCACGATTTTGACTTGGATTTTTCGTAATCTGTACAATCGGAGGAGAACCCACACGGGCATGGAATAGTTTACGTTGCCTTAAAAAAGGGCGTTTTCTTAAAATGAGATTGCTTGCACTTATAATTCTATTATTGAAACTCTTAACATGGACCTCGATTGCACTACTCGACATTTCTACCAGGTCAAACGAGCCAATCTTACCGTTAAAAACGGCAGAAAAGGGACGCAAAATTTGTTTATTCATGTTTCTTTCCGTCGGCAATCGATGCCGACAAGTCACTTGTGTGGTCGGCTTTTTCTCCGTCTTATCATTATGTACGGTGTGGATTATTCTACGCCTACAAGTCGTTGTGGGATTGGTGTATTGATTGGTTCTTGTTGGCTTACGTGGACCTATCAAGGCGACGCTCACTCGGACAGACATTAATTTTGCCGCATAAGCTCGCCGTTTGCTCGGAGCATCTCTCCGTTATCGGCAAAAGCTTCCATCCTACCATTATTTTTATTTTTATTTTTTTGTTACCTTGACGTGTAAGCACCTGGGTTTTCATCATAATTACTTCAAACGTATCTTGTTCTTGATCTTGCTTGTGCGAGGTCGAATCCCAGTGTTAACACAAAAACTGTTAATCTTACCGCGATTCAAAAATTATAAATTTAAATTGCAAAAATATGAATATAAAGTTGTTGTGCGTAGACAAGAAGAAGAAGAAGAAGGAAGGGAGAAGGAAGAAGGGAGAAGATATTGGGCGAGAAATCCATAGCAAACCAGCTGTGATAAAGCGTATAAAGAGTCATCAACGCACGTTTGCCCTTTAATAAAAGACTAATGGATGAGTGAAACAGACGTCTCCACATTCTTCAAAAGGGCCCCGAAAAGAAGAGGCGACAAAATTTCAACGGAGAAGAAAGCACAAAGCTACGTCGATAGGGAATATAAAGTTTTTCAAATAAAAATTTCAGGGTCAACTTCTGACCAGTCTATGATTATGGCTAATTTGTTTTTAGCTTTTTTGACTGAAACTTCCAAAACTGCCTATCGCAAGCGTTGTGTTCCCACCCCATTAATGCCCAAATATAATATATTAAACGTGGCGAATTTGTAGTTGTCGAATCCGTATTGGAGGGACTGTGGGACATGTGGGGCCTACTCAAATGAAATTTGGTATAAAGAGCCAAAAAAAAAATTAAAAAAAAAATAATAATAATTGGAGATTTGTTCTGGGATCCTATTCATTGTATAATTACTTAATTTAAGCCAATTTAGGACCATATGAGCCTCATAATCCAAATATTATTGCCGACATCCGTGGAGGTTTAATTATTCTCATCAACTTTAACCCTCTTGTGCGGTTAAAAAGTAGACTTTCTAAGATAATGCATAAAAATTTTATAAATGTACAAAGATTCAAATATATTTCAGATAAATTTATACGTTATGATATTATAATTATCAATAATAACGATTTAAGTTTATTTAAAAAAATTAAAGATATACATATAATAAATATGATAATGTAAGTAAATACTCATCTTAAATTAAATCAAATTGATTACATCTATATGTAATAATGCAACAAAAGATAGTAGAGGAGTTACTGTGGCAGGAGTCGCCTAGACTAAAAGACGTACCTGATGTTAGTTGATTTTTGACCGATGAAATTGGAAATGAGTCGGTAGGGAAAGGGCATTCCCCAAATGGCCGTCCAAGCGTGTCTGGGAAATTTCCTAGCATGACCCTTGAACGCCAAGCTTTCAAACCCGACATCACTTGCTTTAAAGAAAGACAAAACTCGAATCGCACTTTTCAAAGTAATTCTAAAATGTCAAGAGACTTGCCATTTTGGTTAATTTACTGATACGACGTATTGTGAGAATTGATCTGTGTTAAATTAAAAATGACGGTTCCATTTTCAGTTTTTTGCACTGTCAATTACGAATTACGAACAATTTCTTGTACGCTGATGGGTTCATCCCAATTCGGCGGGCCGACGGAGCTTTGTATGGAAAAGGAACTCGATGAAGAAAGAATTAAAAAATTTATTGAGTCACTGCTTCCTCATGATCATTAATAAATAGTTATGATTTGTTGTGATTTAATAATTAAAAAATTTGTTTCTATCTATCATACGTGTCATTGTTTCCATTTTTTTGTCGAGATATTTTGGCGAGAGGTAACATATTTTTAATCTTATATAATTTTTTTTTATAAAAAATATATCAATAATTTTAGATGAATATTATAAAATTTGATTCTTCATAAATTTAGTTGAGCGGCTTCATATGTTATACAGTATAATTTTTTGTTGATAGAATTGTGAGAGAGTATATCTAATTTTTCATTTTTAATTCCAAAAATCAATTGAGCTAGCATATAATTGTCCTTGTGTTGTATTATTTAGCGAAGAGAAAAAAAAAGGGGGGGGGAAGGAACTTGGGAGTCCATGGAACCAATCGCAACGCCGCATGGAAGAGAGGGTCAGGACAAATACCCAGAAAAAATAAAAAATTCGTACGATTTATTACTATTTTTATATGCTTTTCCCCATAAAATGTTTAATTTTCTCACACCCAATTTTCTTTTTTTCTCCTCCCCCCCCCCCAAAAAAAATACAAGAAATTCCCGCCTCGGCCGCTAACAGAGCAATTTGCCAACCAACGAAGCAAAAGGAGTTTTTATTCCACCAATTTCCCCTTTGAGCGTCTTTCGTATTCTAGTCGTCTTCTTCTTCTTCTTCTTCTTGGAGTTCGAACTTGTACAAAGAAACATAAAATAAAAATAAAATAAATAAAAGAGAAACCCACTCGGCCCTAAAATAAAAAATAAAAAATTAATAATGGAAATGTTTTAATAATTAAAAATTTTAATTTTAATTTTTAAAATTTTAAAATTTGATATTGATAAAAATATAAAGTTTATAAAAAT
The DNA here is from genome assembly GCA_019804595.1 of Bruguiera parviflora. Taxonomy (NCBI): domain Eukaryota; kingdom Viridiplantae; phylum Streptophyta; class Magnoliopsida; order Malpighiales; family Rhizophoraceae; genus Bruguiera; species Bruguiera parviflora. The sequence goes on along the minus strand of CM034054.1, from coordinate 6,262,714 downwards.
TATAATAAAAAATTTACTTTTATTATGTAACTTATATATGACAAACTTCTCGACGGGAAAGAAAAAAAAATAAAAAAAAGGCAAACAAACCATCCGTTGTTTTTTTTGGGGGGGGACTCAGGAGTCAAAACTCCGGCAGGCTGACGTGGACCGGTCAGCATCAGCGGCTCACCGGCCCCTTGCTTCTAAGACTCTCCTTTCCGGTTCCAACCATAGACCGAACAAAAATAAATAAATAACGATATACAAAAAGATTATATCGTGTAAGCAGTTGTAAGAGTAATTAAATTCAACACTTCTACAGGCTAAGAACCCCACTTAATTAATTAATTAATGACATTAAGAAATGCTGCTAGTACCAAATAATTAATAAGAATCAAGACACATAAGTGGCAAAAATTTTCTTCTAAAATTTGGTTTGGTCTAAAAAGCAGGCCTTGTGCTTCAACGACATGCCAACAGCTTCAACTTTAGCATATTTTTTTTTGTATGTCTAGTATGCCATTTGCTTCTGGTCCACGGTTTCCCTTGACGGGGTTGTGGAAGTTATTGCAACTGTAGATTTTCTACCAAGAAACAAACAGAAGAAGAAGAAGAAGAAGAAGAAGATTGACCATGACAGAGGACGAGAATGATTTATGGCGAATTGGTCTACTCATATTCCTAGTCTCGATTACAGGTATCAGTCTTTAATTGGGTATTGCTTTTTGTTGTTCTGTTCTTTTTTTTTCTTTCTTTCTTTTCTTTTCTAGTAAGTTCCTCAGATTACACGACGATCAAGCTCTTAGGAACTTTGTGCTAATTCATACATGACATAACTATCACCTTTTATAATAGCGATTTGTTGTTCAAGTTCAATTTTCTTGTTTTGGTTTCAATCATGAAACATATGATACATGCATTGTTCCAATTCATGTTCAAGTTCAATGCTTTATCTTCCCATGTTTCTCTCTAGCTATCTTTTGTTGTATTGGGAAGAATCCCAATTTCATGAGAATTTGAGGATGATTCAGTTGACAGGAATCTATGTTTCTGTTAATAAATTGCAGTTAAGGTAGTTGATGGAGATTCTCTCGACACAGACAAACAGGTCCTGCTAGGCCTGAAATCATTTCTGGAAGAGTACAACCAGATTAATAGAGGAGACTACTCTAAATGGAACCAGCAGAGCTCAAACCCTTGCAACTGGCCCGGAATTCTCTGCACACCTGATGGCTCAAGAGTAAACGGCATCCACCTTAGCGACAACTACATCTCCGGGGAGTTATATGGCAACTTCTCGTCCTTAACAGCGCTGTCTCACCTGGATCTTTCTCGAAACTCTTTTTCTGGTGCCATTCCTAGTGATCTAAATAACTGTCATAACCTAGTTTATCTCAATCTCTCACACAATATCCTCGAAAGCCAGCTCAACTTGACAGGATTAAGTAACTTGGAAACTCTTGACTTGACCTTGAATAGGATTTATGGCGAAATAGGCCAGTTCAGCTTTCCTGCAAACTGTAAGCTAGTCATGGCAAATTTTTCGGAAAATAATTTCACTGGTGGGCTTGATGATGCTTTTGATAGTTGCTCGAGCTTGCAGTACCTTGATTTGAGCTTGAACCTTTTCAGCGGAGGAATATGGAAAGGCTTTCCGAGGCTTAAGGAGCTTTCGGTTTCTGAGAACTACTTTGCTGGAGAAATATTGGGACCACTTTTTTATGAGAATTGTAACCTGGAAGTTTTGGATTTGTCAGTGAACAGTTTCTCTGGTATGGTGCCAAGCGAGATCTCAAAATGCAGAAATTTGAAGACTTTGAATCTGTGGGGAAACTTTTTTACTGGTCAGATTCCATCTGAGATAGGCTCAGTTTCGAGTCTAGATTCTTTATTCTTGGGAAACAACAGTTTTTCTCGTGTGATACCAGAGTCCCTTTTGAACTTGAGTAGCTTGATCTTTCTGGATGTGAGCAGAAATAATTTTGGTAGCCATATACAAGATATTTTTGGGAGATTCAAGCAGGTAAAGTTTCTGTTACTCCATGGAAATGCATACACTGGTGGATTATACTCTTCTGGTATTCTCAAATTGCCTAATCTTAGAGGGTTAGACCTGAGCTACAACAATTTCTCCGGTCCATTACCAGTTGAAATCTCCCAAATGACACACTTGAAGTTCTTAATCCTGGCTTGTAATCAATTCAATGGGACAATACCACAAGAATATGGAAAACTGTCAAGCCTCCAAGCCTTTGATCTTTCCTTCAACAGCCTAAGTGGAAGCATACCAGCTACTCTGGGTAACTTGACCTCACTTCTGTGGCTAATGCTTGCAGACAATATGCTCACGGGTCCAATTCCATCCGAACTAGGAAACTGCAATAGCTTGTTGTGGTTAAATCTTGCCAACAACCAACTTTCTGGGAGCATCCCGGCCGAATTTATGAACATAGGCAGCAACCCCGCACCTACATTTCAATCAAACCAGCAGCGAAAAATTATTGCCGGCTCTGGGGAGTGTTCAGAAATGAAGAGATGGATTCCTGCAGATTACCCTCCATTCAGTTTTGTATATAACATACTTACGCATAAAAGTTGCAAAAACATATGGGAAAAGTTAATTACAGGGAATGGAATTTTTCCAGTATGCGCTCCAGGATCTGCGGTGCGGGTTTTTCAGATTTCAGGTTATGTTCAGCTAAGCAGAAACAAGCTCTCTGGTCAGGTACCTCAAGGCATTGGCAAGATGCAGAATTTCAGCTTGTTCCATTTAGGATTCAACGAGTTTTATGGCCAGCTACCTCCTCAGATAGCACAGCTGCGACTTGGGGTCCTAAATCTCACCAAGAACATGTTTTCGGGTGAAATTCCAACTGAAATTGGAAACATCAGATGCATACGAAATCTTGATTTGTCTTACAACAATTTCTCTGGCACATTCCCAACTAGCTTGAACAACTTGTCTGAGTTGAGCAAGTTTAACATCTCTTACAATCCACTCATTTCTGGAGCAATCCCAGCAACCGGGCAATTGGCAACTTTTGAGAGAGACTCCTACCTCGGTGATCCACTGTTGCACCTTCCAAATTTTATCAGCAATTCCACCGATCAATCACCAAAGGGTCCTGTCTTTGGACAGGAGGAGAGGGAGAATACAGAGTGGACAAATTTTTTGGTCTTCATAACAGTAGTTCTGGCTTTAGTAATCTGCGGATGTTTGTTACTTATAGTGCGTATTTTGTCAAGAAGTCCATCAGACTCACCAGGATATCTCCTGGAAGATACTAAACACCGGCACGATTTGCCATCAAACTCAGGCAGCTCGTCTCCATGGTTGTCAGACACTGTGGATGTAATCCGTTTGGATAAAACAGTATTCACTCATTCTGACATTTTGAGGGCAACAGGAAATTTCTCAGACGGCAGAATCATTGGGAAGGGAGGATTCGGAACGGTTTACCGAGGAGTATTGCCTGATGGGAGAGAAGTAGCAGTGAAGAAGCTACAGAGGAAAGGAACAGAAGGTGAAAAGGAGTTTAAAGCTGAGATGGAAGCTTTAAGTGGGAAAGGCCTTGGCTGGCCACACCCAAATCTTGTAACACTTTACGGATGGTGCCTTGATGGTTCGGAGAAAATCTTGGTCTATGAATACATGAAAGGTGGAAGCTTGGAAGATCTTGTGTCCGATAGAACAAGACTAACTTGGAGGCAGCGTATCGATATAGCCATCGACGTGGCCCGTGCATTGGTGTTTCTACACCACGAGTGCTACCCTGCCATTGTTCACCGCGATGTCAAGGCCAGCAACGTCCTGCTAGACAAAGACGGAAAGGCCAGAGTCACAGACTTTGGACTTGCTAGATTTGTTCAGGCTGGGGATAGCCATGTGAGCACAATGGTTGCTGGCACAATTGGTTATGTAGCACCGGAATATGGACAAACATGCCAAGCTACAACCAAAGGAGATGTTTACAGTTTTGGGGTATTGGCAATGGAACTGGCAACTGCAAGACGAGCCGTGGATGGTGGGGATGAATGTTTGGTGGAATGGGTCAGGCGGGTCATGGGAATTGGGCGAGATGGACTGACCAAAGCAATGATACCAGCTGTGATTTTGGGGTCTAGATTGGCTGCTGGGGCGGAGGAGATGTGTGAGCTATTGAGGATTGGCATAAGGTGCACTGCAGAGGCGCCCCAGGCCAGACCAAGCATGACGGAGGTCCTCTCCTCCCTTCTTGCGATTCAATATTGATGAGATGCGGATCATTCTTGCAAGAAGGGAAATGTCAAATGTGTCCATAAAGTCTATGGGTGTTAAATTATTCACACACTTATACATGTATACTGCACAGTTTTTTTTTGGTTTTTTGTTAAATCTGATTCTTCTTGTACACAAACATTTTTCCAGTGGTAGAGTTTTGAAGTAGAATTCACTCAAATTTTGTCACTATTTCTGCAATTTCAAGGATACTTGTAGAAGGGCTACTTAATAACATGCTAAAAATGGTCTATTTTTTTTCCCTTCCGATTCTGGGTGACAGGGTACAAGCCCCAAAGTACAGAGTCAAACATGTAACTTTGTTCTCCATTTTGGGGCAAATGGAGTCCTTCGGTGGGCGGTGTGCACAAATATCAATTCCTTTTCCGATTGACCAAAATGCCTCTGCACAATTGCCATGCCAATTAGCAACCGTACATTCATTGCGTCCGATTCTCGCCACCTGTGGGTCCCCCTCTCTGTCACACACACACACACACACACACACACACACAAAACTTGTTCTCTGAAGTGGGCATCTACAATTTGCCTTTCTTTCTTTATCATTGGTAAGTAACCAGGTAAATAAAAGCAATTTGGGTTTATTCTACTCAACTTCCAAGTATTTCTTGCTTGTGAGTTTTCTTGGCATGATGGGCCTTTTTTTTTTCTCTTGTTTTTCTCATTCCCATATAATTTTTGCTTCAAAAACCATGATAATAATCTGCTATATACTTCAAAGATCATCTCTTTTTAACTTTTCCCCGCATGGGTTCTTTTTTTTTCCACGAATCTTTTGTTGCAAGTTTCTTATTTAATTTTTGTTAAGTAAAAATTGCCTGATTGGATTGGAGTTGCTCTTACGGTGTTTTAGGCCTTTTTGGTTTACAATTAGTAGAAAAAAATGTCTGATTTGAGGAAAGAGAACGTGATGCCAATAGAGCTTGCTGTCCAAAGAGAGCTGGCGTATAGGAGGAAGGTTGCCCGGTTGCAATCAGTGTCACTTGCTAACTTTTGCAAAGAGCTTCTGCCATTAGAGGTACCAATTTCAACAACCCGCCCAAAAAAGAAAAAAAAAAAAAAGGGTTTTTCATTACCTGCTATGAAGCTGTCCTGGTAAACTTTGATTTTTATTAGTTATTTATTTATTTTTCTTTTTTCGAGTTTGTCACATTAAATTTGAATTTTGGTAGTCTTCTGTGCATAAAGCTTCTGTGGCATACAAACTCTTGCTTTTCAGCAGATCATTCTGATTGATGCTGTAGCTCTCAGCTCCCTTTGGTAAATTTCTACCTGTCGTTACACTCCTGAAGAGACTTTTGACAGATCATTCTCATTGCAATTTGTCATCAGGCTTTTAGATTTCAATCGCTATATCTATGGCAATGACATGTACTTGATAATGGATATTAGTTGATTGTCAAATCTGTTAGTTTGTTCTTCCACTGAGTGCTCCTTGTGCATTCTTTAATTAAAGTGAATCCTGAAGTCCTTAATTGAGAAGCCTGAAGTAAGATCATATATGCTTGAATGATCCATGATTGAGATCTAACATGCTCTTTCTAAAGGCCCGATTACACTGAAACTTCAAATAAAATAAAATAAAACTTGAAATTAACCAATGAAAAGACATAACAAATTAAAATAAGCAGAGACTTGATTGTTGGTGTGAAAACAGATTTACCACGAAGCATTCTTCTGTTCTCCCTTCCTTTCTTCGCCTTTTGAATAATTTTAGCTTGTGAAGTAAAAAATCACTCATCTTAGGGGCAATCCTCAAGTCCAATTGCCAATCCAAGTCCAAGCTCTAGTGTTCCAGGAATTAAACGACAGGCACCGATAATCAACCTTGAATCCTGGCCACCTCCCCTGCTGCATCAACCTCAGACCAAGATCGATCACTTTTTCTGCAGACTCTGCCAAGTGCCTTGTTCAGGTAGCTTCAACTATAAGCAGCACGTAACAGGTCGAAAACACAAGCTCAAAGAGCAAGAGTTGAAGTTTGGCTACGAAGATCTTGGTGACAAGCGTGAGGCAACAAAGCAGCGACGGTGGTGTGAATTGTGTAAAATCTGGTGCATGGATGATGCAGCACTAAATGCACATATAAGAGGTCAAAAGCACAGGGATGAACTGGCGAAGTTGGAACCTGCTGGGAAAAGTGGCTTAGCGATTGTGAAACTGGAAAGCCGCTGTGACATATGTAATATCTCGTGCTCAGGTGAACATTCACTCAACATGCACTACGGTGGAAAACGGCACAAGGCTGAACTACAAAAGTTGCAAACTGCTGGCAAAGGAATCGGCGAGATAGTTACGCAGCAACATTGGTGCCATTTATGCAACATCTGGTGTGTAAATGAGGATTCCCTTAGAATGCACCTAAAAGGCAAAAAGCACATTGTTCAACTCCACAAAAGTGAGCAAAAGAAGGCCAAATTGGGATAGGCTGCAACTGCCCAAAGAAACAGAATGGAATGGGAACTGAAATGTAGCAGCAGTGCAGTTTATCATCCACCGATGACTACCAAAGAGTCTGGATTTAGGCTCACATTTGTGAACCTTCACTCTAATGTAGCTAGAATATTAGCAGTAGAGTATATTACAGGATTCAATCAGCCATTGTTAAGCTAGTATTACCTTACACCTCAAAAGGTTTGCAAACTCTTCAGGATATTCAGGAATATTTTTAGTTGTATGTGCTGTTAGAAGTCCTAAGGACTAAAATTGCTTTGTGCCAATAGCTCAGTGGTCTGGCACGTATTCTCTAACATAGGCAATCAGTAATGCGGATTTCTCCTCTCTCCATGGATTTTCTTTTTCTCTGAAAATCCAGTGCTGGAATGGAGTAAAGCTAGGCTTGTTGCTTTGCTGGTCAAAGCTTTCTCAGGTTTCAGGGGGTTGGATCCATAAGATGCAAGATGAAGGTGCGCCTTCAGTTGGGGACAACCTGCCACTGAGTTGGTGGATTCTGGGACCCACTGGGTCAAAATCACAAGAAATGCTGAGGCTTAATCATCCTGAGAATAAGGATATTGTATGCTTTCCAATCAAAATTTGAATTATCACCACCAACGCCAATATTATCATCATAAAGAAAAAGCTAGTTTCGCACAGAGAATTTTTTGTGAGGTTAACTACAAGGCTGTTTCCCTGCTATTATTTACAAAAAAAAGATTTCCTTTTTTTAAGGACACGGTAGCCTAATTTGCACGGGGAGTGCAAATTGAATTTCACAGGGTGCTTCACATTAATGGTCCTATATTTAGTTTTTATTTCATAAAATAAGGCAGTGGTGGTTCGGATTGGGAACTGAAATGAATCAGAATTAGGAATGGAACTAGAATCAAACTACAAACAGTCTATCAAAAGAAAAAAGCAAAATTACTCTTTTTTATGTAGCTCAAAATCTATTAGAGATTACGAGGGACAGAAAAAAAAAAATGAAAAGGAAAACTCTTTAGTCATAGGATCTTACCGTATCGAAACTTTTTAACTAAAAGGCGCAAAAGATTGGATAGCTTGTGGTACAAGACAAAATTGCAGATTGTAATGTATATTGTCATAATATTGTCAAGTGCAGGTATGTTTGGGATAGAGAAAGGGAACAAGCGTGGCTTATTAGCCGACAGCAGAGACAATTTTGTGGGCGGCGGTGTGTAGACATTAGGCAAATGTCGCTCGTCAGCTCACAGTTATATTCAGGTTTAGAATATTGGAAACAGTCTAGAACGGAATCGCATTTTGCGGGTTGTTGATTTAACTCCCATTATAGGGTAGTTAAGTTAATTCAATAACAAACATGAAGAAGAAAAAAAAAAAAGTCGAACGGATTACATGAGACTGGATATTTATTATTACTATAAAATATAACGAACAAGAGTGATGACCACTTGTCCATAATGCATAAAAATTTCCATGCTTCTTTCCAGTACAACATGCCCAGAATCCACCAAATCTCTTCAAGCTAGATGAACTCATGTTGCCTAGGAACAAGGCTAGATTCTACAAAAGAAGCCAAGCATTTTGTAGATTAGGGAGGCCAAGAGCACATGGGGGGGAAGGGGGGTGGTGGTGAAATGACTAGTAGGCCAGTTGGTGGCCTTACGCCTAGTAAAAAATTATTTTCAGGTGTGGGAAGTGATATCAAGTCATGGGGTGCAAAGATGGGAGACATCTTTGCCATACTTCACATGCTCTCTGTTGGCAAAACACCAATCAATTGCTTCTCCACTACCATTGTAGTGCTTTCAGTTAAGTAAAAAATGGAAATTAATTTTTGAGAGAGAGAGAGAGAAAATAATGGTACACATCCTTTTCCTCTTGAACCCTTTAAATTCAGGCATGCATGGATCAAAAGTGATACATACTATAGCTAATAGGAGGGATATGGGGAGTTCGAGTTCATCCGGTGATGAGTACTCCAGGAACATCAGGGATGTCTCTCTTCAAGAACTTAGAGACAGGCTTGCAGAGTTTGCCGAAGTAAGAGGGTGGGAACAATATCACAGTCCCAGAAATCTCCTTCTAGCACTTGTAAGCCTTTTAATTACTGTTGCCATGCATCTTAATTTCCATTAGATTAGATTCTATTTTAATTAATTGACACAATTAGAATGTGTTAACTATATTAATTACCATAGTTTTGCACCAATGTTTGGAATTGTTATTAATGTAAACCTACGTGTAGGTGGGGGAGGTGGGAGAGCTATCAGAGATATTCCAATGGAAAGGAGAGGTGGCAAAAGGACTACCAAATTGGACTTCTGATGACAAGGAGCATCTGGAGGAGGAGCTGTCTGATGTCTTGCTTTACCTTGTTCGCCTTGCAGATGTTTGTGGGCTTGACCTCGGCCAGGCAGCCCTGACAAAGATTGTTAAAAATGCCAGGAAATATCCTGTCCTTAATCAAACTAAATCTTCCACCATCTACAACTAGAAGTTTGTTAAGTAATCTGTCAGTGTGACTCCATGAATTTGGACCATATCAATATGTGTTCTAGGTGTGTAATGTCTTGATTTCGAATTGAGACTCAATCGAGAGTTGAGTTTTATTAGTTAACTGATCAACTTTATCGTATTTCATTACTAATTCTTTACAATAAAAATTTCGTATATTTAGTCGACTCTAATTAGATTTAAAATTAAAATCTCTTCGGGCAAATTCTAAAACAATAAAACATCCTTTTAAGGTTTCTCCAAGTCGCTGGAGAAATAAAAGACACAGATTTCAACGGTACCACGTTCATATAATTGCCAGAGATTCAATGTGAATGCTGAGACCCAAACTGAAACAATGCAGTTGTGCAATTTGTCATTGCAAAATGCCAAAAGCTTTCTGAAAATGAAAGAGGGCCTCTCATTTCGCTAATGCACCATTATTAGACCGTTCCTACCGCAAGTAATTAGAGGGCGGAAGTAAATTTATGATATATATTTGTATATACACATAACTAGATTTATGATATATTATATGCAATATTTTATCGTAATGTTCTAGTTGTAATATTCTTTTTATTAGCACATTTGTATTAAGAACTTCAATTAGTAATATTTAAAACTAATTCATCTCAATATTAGATTTTAATCATGGGTTATTTTTATTTTTATTTTTTTTGGGGGGGGGGGGGAAGTGTCCATTAGATTTCCAAGCCTATTGTTAATAGAAGGATTTATTCGACCAGTCTAATATAAAACTAAAGTTAACCTCTAAAACCACTCAAACTTAACTGCACCCTCGTAAGTTATAACTGAGATTATATAATTGTCGTCTCTTTTTATTATTATTTTTTTATAAGGACGTCAAAAAATCAAAAAAAAAAAAAAAAAGAAGAAGAAGAGAGACCATAATCGCCAAATTTTAAACATGAAACTAAAAAATTTCAATAAGAATTTTTCAACCAATTATGCTAGAAGTATGAAATTTTTAATTATCTGTTTTAGTGGATTGGTTGTGGCTCTTTGTTTCCAAAAACCGCAAATTACGGATTGGATTGGTCAAATTTTGAAAACCTTCCAAACCCCAAAGATTGAGCCCCTTTTTCTAGCGTGATCCATCATTTTATCCACAAATATTAAAAGGAGTCTGAGTATCTTTCCATCATAATTGAATGAATGGGAGGGTCGTGTGCACTGAAAACTTGATTGTCCTCGTGGATGTTTATGCGTTTATGGTTGCTTCATCCATGCCATAATTAGCACAAAGAATGCATGTAAGAAGTAAGAACAACTTGTGGAGCCTGGGACATATCTGCCAGCCACTAATTGCCAGTTAACAATGTTGTTTCCTTTCCATAAACCATATGTAAATCTGGCCAATTGGTTTGGGGGGGGGGCTGCTCTGCTTGTCTGCTTTGTGCAAATGCCACTGAAGTCAATAATGAGAGCACTCTATGTGTGTGTGTGTGTGTGTGTGTGCATCTGATGGACACAGTTAATCATTTACTCCAAATTGTGAAGCTTTTTGTCGTTAAGAGGCTTAAAAAAAAAAGGATTAATTCCTTTGGATTATCGTGTCTGTAATTTTGATTTTTGAGTATGTGATTTAAGATTGGTGCGAATATTTTGATTGTTATTGGACCAAGAACTTGGTCTCCTAGCTATGTGATGTATCTCTCCTTTTCTTTTGTTTTTCTTCTTCTTCTTCTTCTTCTTCTTCTTCTTTTTCTTAGTTACAAATAGATAGAAAAAAAAAAAAAGCAGAATTATTAAAAATTGAACACAAAACTAAAAAATTTTAACAAAAATATTCCGACCAATCATTTTAAAAGTACCAAACTAATGTGACACGTCTTTGTTCTAAACTAAAGACTAACAATTTAAGAATTGGGTTTTTGGGCCCGTGACGATAGCTGGGTTTGTGGGAGGCTTGGGATATGTTAGAATCACATCCAACTTAGTGACCAAAAAAAAGAAAAAAAAAAAAGAAATCAGCCCCCACTTTTTATTCTCTTTTTTGTTAACAAATAGCTGTGCCCAGGTTTAACGCGTAAACTGAATCACAAACAGCTACAGCACTGGTGCACCCTCCAGAATACTTTCGTATATCACACTAGAGTTCAGTATAGTTTTTATTTTCTTTTTTTTTTTTCCTTCTTTTTTTTTTTTTAAGAACTGCGGAGTTCGGGATTGTATATCAATTCCTTGGTTTCCTTTTTAAGCAGGAATGCCCCTCAGGCCATCGTGGGAACGCAATTTTGTGTAGCTGGAAAATTAATTCACCTAATGCGAACAAAAAGTGCTTGGCTCTACTAAACAACACCCAAAAAAAACAAAAAACGAAAATAAAGAAAAAAGGTTTTCAGCCTAACACATTCACTTGGATTGTACTGCAATTGCCCCTGCGAACCCATTGCCAAACAAGAAGGTGAAAGTGCTTTGGTCTCTCTTTCCTTGAGTATCTAAGCATACATAATCCCCCGAGTTCTGTGTCTCCTTTTCCCTGCTACAACTGAAATTATGGCACTGTGTTTGCAGTTAAAAGATGCATGTAGGAGCCCACACAAAATCGTTGGACTTTTATATAGTGAAATCTTGAACCCCCAGTTGAGTAAAATGTGGGCTCTGGAAAGCCTCTCGAAGCAGCTCATGATCGTCCCACGTATCGCGGAAGGTCTCCAAGTTGGCATCAGCATTCACTAAGGCTGTTAGGCACAGCTGCTTCCTCCATTCTTCCAAGTGCGGGAATCCAACATGGTCTCCATATCTATCACAATACTGCAAGCGGAGAGAGAAAAAAAAAAAAAAAAAAAAACCAAGAAAATCGCAGATTGGATTTGCAGATATTGTCTCGCATGCAAGCAAAGTGAAAATGCACTTTTTGATCATGCACGGCATTTTTATTCCAACTCATTGTACTTGACGAGTTGCCCAATTGCCCAGTATATACCTAATACACTCTTTCTCATTGGTGCGGCAAACATTTATAAATTTTGTGAGGTTGTGGGGTTGCCTCAGCAAATTTGATAATGGTTTAAATCCCTAATTGCAAGCGATGTAGTATCTAGATTATTTGCTTGAACTTTCATTTCCTGCCCGTGGCCTAACAAGTTTCCATCAGGTTAGAATTTGAACAACTGAAAGTGATCGTCATAAAAGGGACAAGGCATGCATATGTATGCTACCCCAATTCGGAACTTACATATGTGATTAGGTCCTAGGGGTACTTTAATTCACTGCTTATTTGCAATCTACTTAAAACAAATCGAAAGAAGGGCAGAGACATCCAAACAGGAAGAAAAAAAAAAGGAGGAAAGAAAGAAGGGCAGAAACCGTTTTTCACCTCAAAATTGGCAATGTCGTGCGTGTTGTGCTTTGGAATCCCAGCAGCCTCCCTTGACTGATAAAAGTCCTTAATGGACTGCATCATATCATCCCGTGATGGCAGACTTATTTTCCCAGACAACAGTTGAGCTATCCACTTTGCTTGCGACTCAAAGAAAGGGAACCCAATGAGCTGCATCACATTACCAATTAAGGGCCAAAAAAACAAAAAAAAAAAAAAAAGAACAAGAATTTATCCAATTAATGTCTTGAAAATTTCACACGCCGCTGAGCGTATACCACGGACACTCCACCAAGCCAACTGCCAACATTAATGACATTGAAAGGTATGTATTGCCATGAGTAGAAAAGAATCATAAGATCCTTTACCTTTCTAGGTATGCCTATAAAAGAGAGAGAGGGCGCAAGAGATGGAGGGAAGGTATGTTCATACAAAGGCCCCACTCTATCATCATCCACAACTACTATTCCTTTGGTGTCAAGAAACGGAAACTTGTATGAATACCTACACACACATTATCAGTTGATTCAAAACGAGCATTACTCACCATTTTTGTATGTCTCAATGGACAGAAAGAAAATGTTCACTCTCTAAGAAGCAAGTGTTGCAGAGATTTACACGCGCGCGCACACAAACACCCCCACAAAAAAAAAAAATGAGGAATGGGGACCCGCCAAAGCATTTGATAGAAAATAAAAATAAAAAATAAAAAAAAAGTCATAATCAACCCAATCACTTAAACTTTTGGAGGGCAAAATCTTGAAGTCGGTAGCCAACAATTAGCATTAATTACATTGTCAATACATAGTCTTGTTTCGTTTGGCCATGTATTACACAAAATTCGCCACGTTCCATATAAGTCATGAGGAAGAACATATTATATTATATTAGGTGACTCAATTACAACTCAGACTGAAAGGGGACAAGATTCAAGTCAGTTACCCCGTGCAGTATACGATAGCATCCGCAACAACCCAAGATCCATCTACGAAATAAACCTTGCCATCTTCCCCCAGGGAGTCTATCTGAAAATATTTTACAGAAGATGAATGTCATTGATCAGGAATGAACACCCGGAATCATATAAAGCTTTTTCGCTCCCACTTTCTGATCAAAGACAGATAGTGAACTGATTAAGAGTCAATGATAAGGGAAGCTAATTAACAAAATTCGGCTAATCAGATTCTAATAATTCTCTGGCGAGCTCTACTTATATGAGAATTTCCCCATGTTAAATCTTCAAAAATTGTAACGCAATTTTAGAAGCGCAAGCCAGAGACCCTTCGTCAGACCCCACAAGGCGGAAGTCTCGTTAACCATGCCTACGTCACAGTTTTAATGTCTGGGTCCATGACCAATCTAATTGGTTCACTCTTCCCAAAGATTCTTGAGGAGGCAAGAAAACACCTCATGTGCATGTGTGCATAGCTGTGGACCAAAAGGTGATACCTTTTCTTTTCTTTTCTATCCCGCAATCGAAAGAGAGCGCGTGGTGAGCATGAAAAAAATTTTAAAAAATAATAATAATAAATAAATAAATATATATATATATATATATATATATAAAGGCCCCACGAACCCAAAGCAGAAAACCCACCCAAGAAAGGAAAAGGATTATTAATGAATAATTAACGAGAAAGGAAGGCAATAATAGTAGCATTTAATTACCATACCTGAGGATGAAGATGCAAGTTACGATGTTTGGAGACGAGTTTTGACAAACCGAGGGTAGCATTAGTGGGGGACTTGGCGCTCAGGTGGACTTCCTTTGCAACTTCCACCACTTCTATCGATATGTCTTGCCCACTCAGGGAATTCCCTACGATCACCACCACCTGATCCCATCCCCCCGCCACCCACCAGATTCACGTTAATTATTCCAATCCTTTTCTTTTATTATTTTTTCTGGTTTTTTAAATATATCTATATCTATATCTATATCTATGTATATCCTATTTTTAATTAATCATTCTTTTATCTGGGATTTTAATGTCACGCGCGGTTCATTCTACGTAAAAGCAAAGGTAACTTCGTGGAAGGAAGAGTCACATTCAAGAGCAGGCATCATAAAAAATTTTAAATAAAAACATATAAACAGACGTAAGAGTCAGGAATATTATTTATTTTCTAATGAATTTTCATCATCATCATTATTATTATTTCTAATACTTGAAAATGACTAATTCCTATTTCCTTTTTTGGTTTTTTTTTTCTTTTTGAAAAAAATCTTGGAAGCAATGTACCTCATCATGAAATGGCTCTGGGACTCTGTAAACGCGGCTGTGAATTTGTTTCCGGTTCCATGTGTCCATTCCTTCAACAAAACACAAAAAACAAGACCGTATCATTAAAAAAAAAAAAAACACACACACACACACACACAACATAATAAGGAAAATGTCAAGATATTTTGTAACATAGTAATTCGTCACTGTAACTTTACATGACACTGAAGAACATTCGTCAAAAGATTCTCTTTACCGTATGCCTTTTTGACCTGCATTGGGAAAGTGATGAAAAGAAAAAACAAGATTTCAAAAAAAAAAAAAAAAATTCACAGACCTTTAATGGCAGGCAACCTGGGATGAGAGTAGTGACCGGTAGCCACAACCACTGCATCAAACACCTCTTCCACCACCTCTTCATTATTTTTCTCTTTGCTCTTCACAACCCATTTCAAATCTTCACTAAGCTCGTCATCATGATCCTCTAGCATTCCCACATACTCGACTCTAGTGTTAAACCTTATCATCTCCCTTAACCCAAAGTGATCACTGAAATCCTTAAGGTACAGCCAAAGTTCCCTATGGCTGGGAAACCTCCTCGTGTCTCTTCCTTTCTTGACCAAGAATGGGTAATCAGTGAAACCCATTATCTCCCTGGGAGAAAACAACCTAAGAGATTCATAAATACTGCTGTGTGCTTCTAGCCACTTTTCCTTCCCTAGAGGATCCTCCTTCTCTACGTTGGGTTCGTACAGCCATTGCCCACCAATGTCATGCTTTTGCTCCAACACCGCCACTCTGTGTCCTTCTTTCCTCAACTCCCTCGCCGCCACCAGCCCCGATGGTCCGGCGCCGATTACGCACACATTTTTCGGCAGGCTCGGCTCGGAGACCATCGTGGTCCAACAGATATTTGCAAAACTTTGTGACTAGTGGTTGGCAATATTATGCTATAGATAATTGATGAAAATAAAAATAAAAAAAGAAAACAGAATTAATATGCCTTGGTATGAATGAATGTGGCTGATGTGTGGTTCTTATAGTTGCAGCTCCTGAAAATGATGGACCCTTGAGCATTAAAGAAATCCATAAATATGCACCTAAATTAGGTAGAGTGTGTCTTACTCAAGTGTACTTAAACAGTCAAAAATTTAAGTTATCAAAATAATTTGTATATAAATAAAAAAATAATAAATTTTGTATATATTTGACTCCTTCACATGGTTGAGAGTACTTTTTAGGATATTAGTGGTTAATTAGCTATAATATGAAAAACAAAAGTATACAGAAGGGTAAGGTAATTTAGATACTTGACTTACCAAATCTTTAAAGGAAAATAAATATATAAAAGAAAAGAAAATGTTTGTTAATAATACTGTGAAAATTCCTATAAATTAAAACAAAAATTAGCTTTCTCATTCACACCATACGCAAATATTTTCATGTTATTTATTTACATTAAAAAATTTGTATATGAGTTAATTAAATTTGCATGAAAAATGTAAAAACAAAGCAACATACCGAAAAATTTCTTACAAGACTACGACTTCTTGTTCTTCAATAGTCTCCCTCGTGCATTTTCTACAAACCCCTTGATGCATTCCCTCTCAAATATTGAGGAAGCCAAGAAAATATTATTTCTTTCGTACAGTTACCATTTTACTCTTTATAATCTACAAGATTTGGCTAAATAAAAAGATATCAGACTTCACTCTTCTCATTGGATGTCAATGACAAGATCATTACACTTAATCAGCATCATTATAATAATTTTTACAACCACCTAGATGTTTCAAATATATATAGATTGCCACAAAACTTGCTAACAAATGGTAAGTGTGTTGCCTAAGATGCATTTTTGAGTATCAGGATACATCATTTCAAACTCCTTAAATGGTTGACAGAACAATATATTCTAATCTATAAAATGATTCAACCATTGATACCACATAACTCTATTTTCTATAACTTTTCTAGTAATTGCTATAAAACTCTTCGTTTTCTCTAACATAATATTTATAGTTATTATATATAATTCTATATGATGCTAACTTAAATAATGTAATTAGTCGTTGAATTAAACATTTAAGGAAGAAAACTTTTTTTTTTTTTTTAAGAAATGGGCTAAAAATTCAAAAGAAGGTAGCCATGTGACGGTAGTGTATAAATATATATAGACACACACACACACATACATGAATAAAATTATTATTAGAGTAATCTCAAGGGTTACCTAGTTAATAGAGTGAATGTGATTCTATCTCATACATTAATATTCTAAAGTTAGGTCAGACCTGCATGTAGTTCTAGCACAGGTGATCTACATTTAACCAATGAGATAAATAAGCTAATTATGGTATGCAAAATCAAGCTTATTGTATGTCACCTCCTCATAGCATATTAATCGGAATAATTAAAAAACAAAAAAGACTAGAGTTGCGGGAGAGACATCCAATGCCCCCATATTAAAAATGATATTGTCAGGCTTTGTCCCCTTTGAAACTACTTCGAGAATGTCAATTATTACATTCATTTATTTATTTATTCATTTTAGTTTTGTATTATATATATATATATATATATATATTTATTTTTATTTTTAATTACTAATTAACTATTTATTCGTCAGGTTACTTCTAACAAAAATATTTATTGGAATGCTATTGCAAGTAGGAACCGAAAATTGAGCAATAGATATTGAGTAGGACCCAATGCTGAGCCTGGCAGGCATGAGGAACTGCGTGCACGAGCCGAACTCGAACGCTCTTGAGTTTCCAGACCACGACATCGACCTGACAACACGCAGCCGTTGGCCATTTAATTGGACCCTCGCCCTCTCGTGGACCAAGCTGGATCTGGGTCTACAATAATTTATACCGAAATCACCCCATGTCCCAAGACTTGAAAATACCGCAATGCCCGCCATTATTATGGCTTTTTCTCTCTATATAAAACTAAAATCCATAAACATTTTTGTCTTCATCCAAAAAAAAAAAAAAAGAAGCCCATTATAGTTCCCAGAAAAATAGTAAGGAATAAAGACTGTGTAATAGAAGTTAGATTATAACTAAATATAATGTCTCCTTACATCATCAATTATGAGAAGGTGGATCTAGTTTGAATATTTCATTAAAAAAATCCCTTCAATATAATGGCATAAAAGAATTGAAACTTGAATTATAAATTGAAAAAAAATTTTTTTTTTTTTTTTTGGTCAGTAGGATGACCTCAGTATGAATGAATATAAAAACTTTGAAAAATAACCCTTCAATATAACGTTTATTAGACAATAATAATAAACTATTTTTATATTAAATTTATAAAATTAATTAAAATATAATTAGTCTATATATTTTATTTTTTCTTATTTTAAAATATTGTTAATTAATTTTTTATTTTCAAATTCAAATTTAATTTGAAAATTAAACGATGTGAGACGGCGAAATTGACTGTAATGACCATGGCGAAGGGCAAGCAATGAAATCAATTTATCACTCTCTCTCTCTCTCTCTCTCTCTCTCTCTCTATATATATTTATATACACACACACTATTGTTGTTTTACGTACTTTTGACTAGCACAGTAACAAAATAGTGGCCTTGAGACCCAAAAATGTTTAAATCGTCCATGAGGTAACGCGATCAAATCGAAGCTATGATAACTTCTTTCTCTCTGGGGCTTTAGAAAGTTTCCTTATAATTACAAAAATTAACCTATATTCAATATTAAACGAACGAATGAATATAGCCTAATTACTAGGTTAACAACAACGGACGAAAGAGGAAAATAATGGGGTTTTGCCCATCTGTGGGACCGATAAATGGCCATTCTTCCAGGCCAAGGAACATAAACAATAATGCCCATCTGCTCTAATGTCATCATTTTTTTGACTATGGTCTGTCCAAAAAGGGGAATGGAGCAGGCCTCCTGCTTTCCCTTCCCCCCCCCCCTTTTTCTTTTCCAGGTCTGGCTCTCGTTGGTGGGTCATCAAGAAAAACGACATAATAAGAAAGAGAAAAGAAAATTGCCAGAGTTTATCTCCCATAATAATAATAATAATAATAATAATAATAATAATTGCCTCACATTCTTGGAGTTTCCTTAAGTCGAGGAGCTTCACATTCTTGTTGCATTTTTGAATTTTTTGGTCTGTTGTCGAGGGGCTCTCTCTTGCCTGCCCTTTCCCTTAAGTCAAAAAGAGAAAAAAAAAAAGAAGTGCATAATAAGGAAAACAAAAGAAAAAACATTGCCCCACATTCTCGAAGCTAGTTTATTTTAATTCGCTAAAATATCTTAACATTTCATTACTTTGAAGAAAAGGGTTAGGTTAATTATTTAAATTTGCTGGCCAGCAATATTACTTTGGGTGAAATACAAGCATATACAAAGTACACCATAAAATTATGTACCAAAAAAAGTACAGCATATGGTTTAGTTTATTTACCTACAAAATGACATGTTTATTGACTCCTATTATTACTAAATTATTAGTTTGTTGGCAGATATGGAAAACTTGCAAGACAGCTTACATTATTGACGGGGATTATAACCCCTTTCCCCCTATCCAAACTCGGAACATAGTTGCTGGAAAGAAGTTGTATATCCGTGTGTATATTATTTTAATTACACATTCATATTACACAAGACCAAGATTTAATTGACCATATATATTTAGTTGAGAGTTGGGTTTGTTTCCTTTTCCCCTTTAATAGGCCACATGCACTAGACTTTTGCTTTTTAGCTAGAAAATATAGCAGTTAATGCAGAACCTCAATGATCTTTCGTCTAGTAGTACTATCAAGTATCACTACTTGTACAGTAAGTAGCTGGCCGGTCCACTTTCCCAACTACACAAATAAAAATATAACGTTAAGATAAAGGAATGGAAAACGCGGACGACAATTGATAAATAAATTATAAAGAACAAGTGGCCAAAACCCCGAGGCCATTATAATCACTTTATTTTTCCAGTTTTTAACTTGATAATTAACTTCCGTGGACGCTTCGGAGGCATGATGATTACGTCGCTTCCTTCTTCTGCTAATTCAAGTACTCAATAGATAAATGAGCAATGCGTCGGTTGTTCGAGTGGAAAGATGATTCCCCCACGCCCCCCCCCACCCACGCGAGGAACTAAACCTCGTAAGTAGACGAGGCAAGCTCCACGGCTGATCGAAACAAAGATGGGTTTCAAAGTACATTGGGCTCGGGATTTAGCCCGTCCCAATTGATCCAGTTATGTTTCTCGGATCACTGCCCATCTGCAGCGGAGCAGCACGCAGGCTTGTGGGGTCATTTGGTTGTCGGACGGTGCCACGGTGGAGAAGTCATGGCGGAGAATTGCCAGGTGATCAAGGCGGCGGTAGTCAAACTATGCAAAAATGTCAGGGGTCAAGGACGTGTCCGTTAAAATTTTTCACTTTTTTGTAACAAGAAAATTTACGTATTTATTTGTTTTTTTAATGATTTGCCAAATTCACCCCCAAGTTCTCGTATAAAAATCCAACTAATTCGTTAAGGTAAAACTACTCAGAGATTCACAATCCAATTCAGTATTCCATTAATTTTGAAATTCAGGGCCTTGATCTACGATTTGATTAGCATCGTAGACCAAGAATAAATTTGGGGTTGGAACTCCATATCGCACCCAATTACCCCTAAATTTTAAATTTAGTGAATTGCTAAATTGTACCCAGTGATTACCTCTAGACTTGACTTAGGCGAGACCAACTCAACTCGTGAGTGCCAACCTCTACACCCCACAGGAAAATGTCAAAAACCCCAGAAATGAACCACATGGACAAAACGACAAAGACGACAAACAAAACAAACGGTGCACGCGTAAATTCACAGACAGAACGATGGCGAATTTCATCGAAACGGCGTCGTTCCTTGATCCCTCTCCGGAGACTCTGGACGTCCAAAATCAAATTCCACCGCGTCTCGCTCGCCCTGCATGCCTTGCATCCGACCAACTTTTCCTTTTATTTTGTAGCTCAAAACCTTCGGACACAGAGACAGGGCGACGTCCTCATTCTCTTTTTTCCCTCTTATCGTCTCTTTCTTCTTGTTCTAGATCTCCTGTTCTTGTCTTGTTCTTAATGTGAATTACTGTTTCGTATGACTAACGTTGTTTGCCGCCTATCGTTTTCTCTTTTCACATGATTTTGGACTCTGGTTCTTAGTAATTCTTGTTATACTGTTTTTTTTTTTTTTGTTTTTTTCCATTCTTTTTTAAAACTTTTGGGGTTTTCGTTTGCAAAGACTGTGCTTGCATTTCTTAGTATTTGATCAACCCGAAGCTTTTTTTTTTTTTTAATATATATTTTTTTGGGATGGGGGTGTTTCAGTGTTGTGCAATTGAACGTTGGATCTCAAGTAATTGTTCGTGAGGGATTTTGAGAATAATTTTGAATCTTTGTTATGATAATTCTTTGGCTTGCCTCTGTGAACTGGCCGGTTGGTTCTGTTGTGTGCTTCATATTGAAGCCCATGGATGTTGTCAGCTTTTTTGGGGGGGCGCCCCGGGGGGGTGGCGCAGGGGCGGAATCTGGAGATTCTAGAATTCTGTTTATAGTTCTGGTGTTTGCCAATTTTACTTCCAAACTTGATATTGATTTTGCAGATTTCATTCTGTTAATGGCTCTTTTGTGTCTCCATTTGTGCCTGCTGATGATAAACAAGAATTAGTGGCCTTTTATTTTTGGGTTCACCATGTGGAGTTTCGCGTCAAAAGCCATTAATGGAAACATTGGGTCCAAGAATGGCACTTTAAAGCAAGGTCAAGTTCAGTTGGACTGCTCAGATGATGAACCTTCTGTAAACAACAACAAAAGCAGCAGCAACAACAGGGAGGAGGGATCGGAATGCCCCATATGCTGGGAATCCTTCAACATTGTTCAGAATGTGCCCTGTGTATTGTGGTGTGGTCATAGCCTCTGTAAAAATTGTGTGTTGGGGCTGCAAAGGGCTGTTTGCAAACTTTCCACTTTGCCAATCCAGCTGCCTTTCTTCATATCTTGTCCATTGTGTAATCTGTTGTCTTTCAGCCTGGTTTACAAGGGAAAGCTCCAGTTTCCCCGTAAGAACTATTTCCTACTACGGATGGTTGAGAGCATGAATGGTGATAGGTCCAAGTCATATTTCTGCTTTCGTGGGGATCATCAGGCCGTCTGTTCTTCGCACAGAAGTTCAGCTGTTGGAGGTCAAGTTAGCCAAATTATCAACAGGCAGCCCTGTACCCAATGAATGGATCAGTCAGGAACTAACCGCGATCACTTTACGCTAACTACTTGAGTGCAGAGAGAGTTTGTCCCTTTGTAGGTCTTTGGTTTTCTTTGTTCACTTGACGGCAAAGTTTCCATTAATTGTCATATTTCTTCTGATTGTTTTGTATGCAATACCCGCCAGCACAGCCATCTTGGCCCTCTACATCCTTATCGCCACTGTGTTTGCTATCCCTTCTTTTCTCATCCTGTACTTTGCCTTCCCTAGCCTAGACTGGTTGGTTAGAGAAATCATCACTTGAGTTGCCACCACATTACAAATGGTTATCTTTACTGTCCCGGTGTTTGTTTTACTCATAATAAGAACCTGCTGACGTGGTGAAATTCAATGACATCGTTCTATTAGAAGCCTGCAGGCATAATTGCTAGTTTGGCCTGCTTGCTGGTTTCGCAGACCCTGGGGCACGAATAAGAGTTCCGCAAAGTATTTCCAGGTTTTGATCCCAGTTGAGAAAAGTAGCCTTTGGCTTATAAGAAAATTGTAAATGTTAGGATTGCCTCTGAAATTGTTTTTGTGTTGCAATTCATAGGTGTTGGGAGCAATGAGGATCCTCCATTGAAAGTATTGTCTTATCCTATTAGTAGTATTTGGCTATAGTTTCTGTAGAAGGAGATCCTTCTAAGAAGGCGAGTCCTCGAACATGTATCTTTGTTTTGCATGGTCAGCATAATGGTTTTGTTTGTCCTTCGTTATTGTGATTTACGCTTCACTTGGTTTACACAAACATGTAAAAGCTTTCCAATCCGTGAAAGGACTGGAGATACGTAAGTGAAGCTCAGTAGCATAGATGTCTCATTATTGGCACTAGTACAAAAATTTCGCAGTTGGTTGCTAGCTGACTAGCTCTGGCTCTATGGCTTTGACTTTTATAGCCTGCATACTCCAAGAAGGAATGTAGTCTTTGGCATGCAAGGATGCTGGCTTCTCTCCGGGATCTCTCCTAAATGCTTATTTTACTCATAGATTACTGCAAATATGTGGATCGGGAACCAGGAGGGAGTATGGAAATCTCAACTTGCTCACCAAATGCGCTGGTGCTTTTGCCATCTGCTGTTTTTTCTTTAGCCCATCAGTGCCATTGCCAATTGGTGCAACATCTACGTTAGTTGCAAGCCGATTCGAGCTTTTTACATTCACAACTGCCCCCTCCCTTTTGAAATGTGATTGGAAGTGAAAACATCACTGTCTCTGCTCGATAATAACACGGTGGTTGAAGTCGTTGTAATTGTGTACAATCCTAAATGTTCCGCGATGCATTGTAAATTTGCAATTTGTAACATGGGAGAATGAAAAAGGGTGGACTAACTGAATTATACTTGTTCTCACAAACCAATGAAACTGATTCGAAAATTAGAAATTTTCACTTTGGAATTTTTGCAAAACATTAGAGCTAATTGATGATGAATCTTGGCTAAAAGGACTCGGTCAGACTCATCACTTGCAAGGCGCAGAGAGTCTAAAAAGAGCTCATATTGACGGGAAGGTTCGGCACCTCGGCTCTTCGCCAAGCTATTAGGTGTTCTGGTAATGGTTTCAGTACAAACGGGATTATTAACAGTCCCCTTTTTGGAGAATGTTAATAAATTCCAAAGTCCATGTCGTCGGCCAGTTGCACAACTGTCTTTTAAGTCGGTACTTCTCTGTCTGCATGTACACAAATGAAATCCTTTGACATCGTCCGATTAGTTTTCCAGAAAATAACAAACCCGTTAAGCCGTTCGCGATTGGTTTGCTCATTTGGGAATGCCCCTTTTTATTTTTGATATTTCCGTTGTATAATGATAATAATAATAATAATAGAAACTCCTCTTTGGGAGATAGATTACGACTAAGTAAGAATCACTTTTCACCGCATTTGACCGAAAATGCTTTATTTGGAAAGACCGTTTGTTGGCTTTCGATGAAGATTGTCCATTTTCATTATATAGAAATAAAGAATATTCTCTCGTCCGGTTTTTCTTCCTATGATTGGTAACACTGCAACTGCAACTGTAACAAACTGCGCTATTTCATTCTCTTTGCCTTCACAAAGGTAACACCCATTTTTATTGTTGGTTATAACCAATATCTTTGTGGGAGGCCCTCAATCTTGGAGGGAGAGAGGGGGGTGGTCTTTCTTCTTGTTCTGCTCTATTCTTCTGGCGATTAGGTTGGAAGCCAAAGAAAAGGCATGATCTTTATGCCTTTTTTCATCTCTTTGTGTTTCTTCTCTTGCTGTATGTATCCTAAAGTGAGCTTTATCTTGGGTAAACGCGTAATGGGTTGTACTCATTTTGGCTAATGATTGTGATAGTTGAATTGGAATGGATTTTACCAACGGAATTTGCAAGTGGGTTGGTCTGCTTTCTGATCGTAGATGGTAGTTGAATTGGATTTGGGTCGTCTTTTTCTTTAGCCTGTGAATATGGTAGCTGTGACTTTTATGTAAGGCATTTCCTTTTTCAAGAATCGTGGTTATGTTGCAGGCCAATGGTATCGGGGTTAATCTTTGCTTCCTTCATGGAAGTGATTGATGGGGGATGAGCAAACTGTGGTTAAGGCTTTAAATTTTGATAACATGCCGTAATCTTGAATAATTCTTGATGGGTTTCTTTCGTATCAATTTGGCATTGATGAATAATTCTGTGGGCAAGTTGACTGTTACTTTTGGACTTAGGCTTGATTAATGTTTTTATGTCTCTCTGTTTGTCTAGCATGGTCGGTTCGGTTCTATTTTTGGTGGATTAGTGGTGGCAATTCAATAGCATTCTAATGCTCAAGGATTCGTTTGGCTGAAATGATGAACATTTTTTGCCTTATTATTTAATCCTTATATTCTCGTTTACACATTTTAGGGATTTCTATCATTCTAATTACTGTCTCCTCTCCTCTAGTTGGTCATGAAAGTAACTGCAGCATGTTTAAATTTTGTGAATCACTTTGGTGTTTAATAAGCATTAGTATGTGCTAGGCATAAAGATATTAGAATGAAGGGGCAGAGCAGAATCACATGAAGCTAATTGGTTCATTCTCTAATTTCTTCTGTTTTTTTTTTTATTTGTTCGACTTCTTATTACAATTCTGTTTGAATATCTTAGACTTCTTATCTTTTATCTTGGTTTCTTAGTTTTGGCTTCATTTTCTTTAATCTCTCTTCATACTTGACTTTTTCAGGTTCTGCAAAAAGCACCTAATAAGGCAATGGCCGTAAGCCTGTTATAAGCCCCCTATAAGATATGTCATGGTATTCTTGGTATCTCCTAGCTTACAATTTTCTTTTGCGGTTGAGCTTAAGTGGTGGCATTTAACAGTGAATGCTTGATTTCAAATTTGAATTAAAGCCTTTTATGAAATTTTGCAGTAAGCTTCTGGCAGTTGGGGAGTAAATTGATTCAAATGCTTTTGGGGGAACTCTTTTGTTGGTCATGGGAATGAGGTTGAAAAGTGTGTTGCCACTTCAAATGTTTCGTTTGTTTTACATGATACATGTGCATGTGCTAGGTTTGGGCTAGCAGTTAGGTTGCTTGTAAGTTGAACCAGCATGGACCAACAGTATAGGTTAGATTTGTCTACATGTTTCCCAATTTGTGCCCAATAAATCTAACATATTTTTTCCTTTTTTTTTTCTGGTTTAAACTTTTATTAGCAGCCTTTTTATTTTGGACTGGGAACGAGTGAGTGTTAGAAAAGGGTAAACCAGTGAACTGGCTGAATTCTGGATGTCTTTTGGGTTTTGGAGAATTTGGCTCCAATTGCGGGAAAACGACAGCAATTTAAAGAAAGGGCATCTCTCATGCTGCTTTCTGTAAACCAGGATATGACTAATTTCTAAATTGTGGCTTATCTCTCACTAGATTTTTTGACACAACAATATAAATTGAGCCTTTTTATCATGCAAAACTCTACATTGGATTTGCATTATGCATTCAACAAAAATTTGAAGTCTTGGCCTAAGCTTTTAATGAACATCAAAAAATGCAAAAACATTGGAAAGGTAAAAAACAAATTGCTGATTATACACTAAAGTTGTGATGGGTACAATATAGAAATTGTTGGGCTGACATCAAACAAAATAGGGCTTATAGCACTGCTTACACCTTGTGCTCATCCTTGATGTGCACTCGAGATTACAGGAACATAAAGATGCCTTAGACTCAAGGAGCTATAGTTCTGTTATTTGAAGGACCTTCTTCTTTGGTCTTAGATTTGATATTAGCATGTTATTGGCAAATTTAGAAGCTCCTGCCAACTACTTTTTTATACTATCATAGAGGGAAAGGAAAGAGCCCAAATTTTAATGACCTTAAGGTTTGCCTTAGGTAGTGAAGTGTTTAGGAATCAGATGCAATGATATAACTATTTTGGCAAGTGGGTCAAATATATTACAGATTGATTTGATCATCATGCCCTGGCAATTTTTATTGAAAACAAACTATTTATTAAATTTTCATACAGCGCATGAAACACTTGTTCACAAAATCACCAGTTCATGACTATCACTTGGGAAAGAAATTCTTGACTCGTGTTTGTTTCAGGCTAACAA
Organism: Bruguiera parviflora; assembly: GCA_019804595.1. Classification (NCBI taxonomy): domain Eukaryota; kingdom Viridiplantae; phylum Streptophyta; class Magnoliopsida; order Malpighiales; family Rhizophoraceae; genus Bruguiera; species Bruguiera parviflora. The sequence goes on along the minus strand of CM034054.1, from coordinate 6,236,156 downwards.
CCTTGTGAGGATTTCAGAGCGCGAGATGGTTGGTGCTTCCTACTAGTGATTCCTGGTGAGCTCAGTGATTCACATTCTTTCCAGCAGCACCAAAGTTTTATTTATTCTTCATGATCTTTATACCTTCCCTTTCTTCACTTTCTTTTTTCTCTTTCTCTTCCTATCTTGCTCTCCATGTTTTTTCCTGCTACAGGATGTGAAGTTTTCTAAGGATTTACAATGACTGAGGAGAGAATCAATGTGATTACAGAAAGCAATTCTGCACCTGTGATTTCGGAGAGTGACTCTATCTCGGATCAGCAAGATACAACTTCTGCCCCTCTTGTCCCAGCAACTGAGTCTATTTTGGTGACTGTAGACAATGCTGAGCCCAAACATGCAAGAAGAAGGTACTCTACTGGGAACATTGCCCTCCCTTATGCCAGAGAAAGTGTTCTTTCTCGTTATCTCTCACCTTCATCAGGTTCTTGCCATGATTATTGCAAACATGGACTTAAAAATGCTCTGGATATAAAGACAAGGAGTCACAAAGTGAAAAGGTCTATGGTGCCAAAGGGTGATGGCCTGGACGTAGAAAATGCTCTAACCTTAGCAGTGACAAAGAAGAAATTGGAAGTCAGCTCTACTCCAAATTTCATATCCAAAAGCCAAAAACCTGATATTCCTGTTGCCACCAAGAGCAAAGTTTCATGGTCAACCAAGAAACAGGATGCCCTTTCAAAACAACTTTCATTAAATCTCAAGATAATTGACACTCCCGCAGGTCATGCTAATGAATCAGTGGTGCATATGCAATCGAGGCCATCTTCTCTACTTACAAAAGAATGTTCAGAGAACAAAGAAGAGGGTGAAACCCATGAGAATAGAGTAATTGGTGCTTCTCTTCTGAAACATGGGGATCTAAGCAGCAAAGAGAAAGATGAATTCAAAGGAAGAAAAGAATTGAGGACCACCTTATTGGGTAAGAAAAAGGTTCCAGTGCGAGCCACCACCGCTCTGCCTGCCAGACATTTTGTCAAGAGGGTGTTGATGCGACAAATAATTTCTGTGTCACCAAATTGTTCGGCTAAGAAAAACTTAAGTAAAAGTGCTGGGAACTTCAGTAATCTGAAAGGACTCTTGGAGGACCAAAGAAAAATTGGACATGCTGAATCTGAGCAACCCAGCATTGAGGATGTACCAGGAGCAACTATAGGTGTTGTTGAATCAAGTAAGGTAAAAGCTGTGAAAACTACTGAAATTTTCGATCATTCCACTGGCCTGTCTCCATCATTGTCCTCTAAATCTGCTGATAAAAACTCAAAGCAGCCCCAAAGTGCAACTTGTGGACCTCATGTGGCTCCTCCTGTAAAGAAGATCTTGAGACATGTTGCCACTAGAGTTCATGGCACTCAAACACCTCCATCCTCTGAGAGGAAAACCCAGAGGCATACCAAATATGCTCCTCGGTCATCCAAATCCTTGACAGCATTAGCATCATTCGAGTCTATGAAGGGCATTGCCTCATTTGAATCTTATGAAACCAAGAGTGGAGCTGTGAATGCAAAATTAGAATTGAAGAACAAGCCTAGAAAGGATGGGGTAATTGGCACAAAAGATAAAGGCTCCCCTGCCAAAAAGCTAAATTTTAGGCAAGGAAAGGTGGTTGAACTGCAGCCTGTCATTAGGACTCCAAGGCGAATTAAGTTTAGGCGAAGGGTCCCTGCAGACTGCCAATTTGATAACAATGATTCCAGGAAAGGTGACCTTAAGAAAGCAGAAGTCGATGAAGGTGGACTTGCTGCTGGAAAAAGTGAATCAGAGAAAGTAGTTTTGAGACGCCAAGATGTGCAAGGAAAGAAAGTTGTGAAGAGTTTGTTGAATAATGTGATTGAGGACACTGCAAATAAGCTTGTTGAGACCAGGAAGAGCAAGGTCAAGGCTTTGGTAGGGGCTTTTGAAACAGTAATCTCTCTTCAGGATTCCAAACCCACGTCTGTGGTCAGTGCATGCTGACACAATGTCAGATTGTATAGTCAAGTACATAGTTGTACGGTATATAAAATATTCGTACTGTGAATTTTTACACACACAAAAAAAAAGAGTTACTATAACCCTCTCGTTAGGGTGAGGTAGCCCTCCTTTAAACATCCATAAGCATGTTCTCTCTCCGCGGCGAAGTCTCCTATGACAAGGTCACTCATGGTCTTCAGATTTCATCTATAAGGTGTTAAGAGTGATGGTCAATCCCTCTACAGAAGGGTTTTTATCCTGTCAAACCAAGCAAAACTGTAGCGGCCTCTTTGAATCACTTTTCATTGCTTTTGCTTGATTTACTGATTTGCTGAAGGGTTTTGCTTTTTTTTTTTTTTTTTTTTTAAATTGTCGACATTTTTGTATGTTAATTTCACGTTTTCCATCTTGTTTCTGTGCTTCTTTGTTTGTTGTGCAGTGGAAGTAAAAGAGTTAGTGAGTGATTAATTTGATTGCATTACCACTTCTTCTGGCAGAAGGATTATGTGAATATGCCATTGGTTAGAAACATAAATCGATTTGAAACATTTTTCCTCGTGAAGCTTTTATCTTTCTGTTGTTTCTTTCTTTATAATGTTTTCAGAAGGGGCTGCGTATACTTGTTGTAGAAACAGAATACAGTATTGAATTACTAATATGCTTTTTGATTTGTCAATGTCAGAATTTGAACCCCATTTGATGAAACTAAGAGTTCAATTACTCTATCACTAGAACACGGAGCATGTGACAAATTATCTAAATAGTTACAGAAGGTTGCGATACTTATAATGCCGATGATCAAATAAGGCTGTTATGAATATCTATAACCTCTATAAAGTGGCTTGAGATGAGAACCTTCTAGTCCTGAAATACCCTTACAAAGTTGATTCAGTAGTCCTTAATCAATTATAAAGATTGGTTGATTATCTAACGCATTATTGTTTCTTAATTATTGTAATTTATAAGTGGTTTAAAGTTATTGGTACGCTGAAGCATGAAAAACTATTCATAATATATCTAAAATTCTAACGTTGTACCGTTACCCCTTGTGGGCGCTGCCACACACGTGAATCCCAACAAAGTTGCCCGCCTCCTGAACTCTGGCGTCCGTTTTCAAATGCTCTCCCCACCCACTCTCTCTCGTCACAACTACCAAAAAAAAAGAAAGAAAGAAAGAAAGAAAAAAAGAAAAAAACCCTAAAATTCAAGAATGCCAATCACAGAAGAGCAAAGACAGAGAGCCGAGGCCAACCGATTGGCAGCCCTTGCAAAGAGGAAGGCATTCACGGAGTACATAATCTACCAACAACAAGGGGGAGAAGAGCAACATAAAAGACAAGATCGACAAAATCCATGGAGGCTCTTCAAGTGCCAAAAGCTCTCTTCTGAGCGCCCTTCCGCTACCCATCTCCCAAAGGCTCCTCCTTTCGTTCCAGTAAACCCGGATTCGGACACCCATTTGGCCCAAAAGTTCCGGGTCCGCCTGGAAATTTGCTCTCCTGACTCCTTCTCTGTCATCCCAGAGGCCGTGCAGGGGTTTGTTTATCCGGGTGAAGAAGATTGCTTGATGATATTGGGAGATTGCTTGTCAAATGTAAGTGGATGAAATGGTTATCTTAACACCAATTTAGGGAATATCTTGATCCTAATTGGTTACAGAAGTATTTTTTTTTTTTTTTTTGGTTGGTACATACTATACAACGGCTGGTTAAGTTTATGAAGTAGTTCAAGCTCTGTTGAATTACCTTAGTGGAATTTTGTCTTAGGTAATCCCATCTCACTACACGCAAAACTATGGTGGTGGAAAGGCTTGCGTTTATAAAATCAGAGATTATGATGCAGTTTTGACGAGTTTGAAGAATTACCGGGGTATTGAGATCCAAAAGGTTCCTTTTGGCACATTTAATGTCGTTCAGAGGCTTTCACATTCGTTTGATACAAAGCGATGGGAACCCTGCAGGCCCGAACATTTAACAGATGCAGTTGTCAACGAAATGATTGGGAAACTGCCAAGAAAGCTAGTGGATACACTATTGCCTTTCCAAATTGATGGTTTAAGATTTGGTTTGCAAAGGGGTGGTCGGTGTCTTATTGCAGATGAAATGGGTCTCGGAAAAACTCTCCAGGTAATTGTATTCATAATATATTATTGGTGATATTAGAATAAAGCCTTACTCGTGATAAGCTGTCATGCCCTGAAGATGCACTTAAGCAACTCAAAAGTCCTCATTCTGTTTAGTGCTTAGTGACCTTGTTTATACTTTTTCATAGTTTTTAGTAAGTGTTAATGGCTGTTATTCTTGAACAATATCTACTAAATTTTTAGGAAATTCACATACATATGTGTAGTCAAGAATGCTTGTTTGATTATGGCTTATGCTTGAATAGATAGTTGATAGATCTTGAAAATTATCTTGTAAGAGGGGCATGGAGGTCCTATAATTTTTTTCTCTAACTCTTGTAACAGCTATCTCTTTTTGTTTTCAGGCAATTGCTATTGCAGGCTGTTTCATGAATGAAGGTCCTATACTTGTTGTTTGCCCGGCGATATTGCGGTTTTCATGGGCAGAAGAGTTAGAGAGATGGCTACCCTGTTGCCTACCTTCTGATGTCCACCTAGGTACAGTTTTCTTGCTTTGCCCCTTGTGTTCTTCTGTTTTTCATTTGACTGTTGATATTGTTTTCCTTTGCGGGGAAGAGAGCAGTGGTGGACCATAAGGATTGATGTCTGGGAAGGATATCATTATTTTGGGGAAATTTAATGTTTACTATTATAATTTTGTGCAAAATTTTCCTGAAAAACCATGAGATTCCAGCCCAAAATATTTAAATCTGGTCATGCCACCAATTCAACTTAGACATTCAATCCTGTATAGTTGAGACTGGCTACGGATTTTTTTTGCAATATTTTTCAGCAATGCTGTTTTCATTAATGTGGAAACAAAAGCATGTCTTATGTAATGGATTTTATCTTTTTTTTTTATATTTCTCCTGTGTACTGATTAAATTTCTACTTGATCAAATAATCCAGATTAGAGCTAGCAAACCTTTAGTACACAGGTTCTTTGTTTGATTCTGGAATTTTGGGCTCTAAGTTTCTAGAGTCATTTATTTCAGTAGGAAACAAGGATTAAGTCTCATTTGTATTATGTGTGAACTTTGTTTTGTTTATTATTTGGGAACTTTTGGATTCAGTTCTCTCACTTACTAATTTCCAATTTCAGTGTTTGGTCGTCGAAATAATCCAGCAGCTCTAGCAAGATTACCAAAAGTTGTAGTTATCTCGTATACAATGCTTCATAGACTCCAAAAGAGCATGCTTGATCAAGAATGGGCTCTGTTGATAGTTGATGAATCTCACCATGTGCGCTGTTCAAAGAAGAAAGAAGCAGGAGAGGTATAGAATGTGTCCTGTGTGAGTTAGCTATGATAATTTTTAGTTTATTGATAGCTTTTGATTTTCCCTTTCATTCTCCTGTTTGGTATTGATAATGATTTGAGAGTAACATTTTATTCTCAAATGATACTTCCATGGAATAATATAGTTCTCATGAAAGTCCAGATCTGTGTGTGGGTGTGTGTGTATGCTCACTAATTTTGTACCTAGCCACACTGGTGCGTTAAAAGAGTTAATTGGAAACTTATATTGCCACGCTTAAGTTGTTGAGAGTTGGCTTTGCTTGGCCTAGGCTAAAGGGCAACCAACAATTTCTTTTGTTAATTACCATGTAAGGATGCTAACATGCATATTGTGGGACACAAGGGATTTGTTAATTTATACTTACATTTTCAATTAATTTCTTTTATCAACATTTTTGTAGTCTTATAGTGCCGGCATTATGTTGCTCTTGATTGTGTTTGCAGGTAAAAGCTGTTCTTGATGTGGCAGCAAAAGTCAAACGCATAGTTCTTCTGTCTGGGACACCCTCTTTGTCCAGGTTGTAGCATGTGAATTTGATGCAGCTTGGAATCATTTTCTCACAATTATTGTCTTTCTAACTATCTATTTGATTGTGCTCAATGGTCTTTTTCGCCCCCCCTTTTTTTGTTTGGATTTGCTCTAAATGACATTCTAACTTGTAATTTCATTAAATCCCTAGGTGATTGTAGGCCATATGACATTTTTCACCAGATAAATATGTTATGGTAAGTTTTCTCCTCATCTTTACATCTTACACTGTTCCTTTGTTTCTATCAATTTCTGGATAACATTAATCATTTTGACAATGCTGCTGCTATTAGGCCTGGTTTGCTAGGACAGAGCAAATATGATTTTGCCAAAAACTACTGCAATGTTACCGTTGTCCAAACTTCTGAAGGGAAAGGTTTCCAGGTAACTTTTGGAATGGTTTCAAAGAGGGCCACATTATATCTAAAAAGGCATAGAAGTTGATAGAGAGTGGTAGAGGCTGGCTTATGGTTGGCTATAGGAGATAGTATAGGAACTTTAGTGGCCCACATTGTTGCACAAAGCTGTTTCTAGGAACTTAGCTTTCAAGATAATAAGTGCTGATTCTTTTAAGGATTTTCCTTGCAGGATTTCTCAAAGGGCATTCGCTTGGAGGAGTTGAATGTGTTACTTAGGCAAACTGTCATGGTATGCTCTTGTTTCTGCAAGCTTAAGGCCAGGCATACTACTTATCAGTATATTATCCTACAGTTAGTTTGCAAAACTCAACTCCCCGCGCCCCCCCCCCCCAAAAAAAAAAATTGTTTGAGGATGTTATTAAGATTCCATGGCCAAGGCATCAACTCTTAGTTTTTACCTTTTCAAACTGAGTAGGATGGGAACCATAGAAGTTGAAAGACCATCAGCTGGGTATTTGTCATCTTTTCCCCAATTTTCTGGTTCTTTTAGCACATTGAGATATCTAAGGATGCTGATATAGTGAAATTTGTAATCATTTAATAAACATGTGAAAAGTTGAGTTAAACACAAATATTAATGGAAATTCAAAGTATTTACAAATTTGATTAGGGATTTAACATAAAAAAGCTACAGTTTTTTTGGTCAAATGAGGCCAGCTGTACTGGGTTTGTTAGCTACACTAGTGCAAATGGCCTGTTGGCCAAATGAAACACCTCTCCCTCTCTACTTGCCAAACAAATGGAGTGACAGTGATTTGATTAAAGCATTGGACCGGGTGGATGAGATGAACTACATTGGGGCCTGCCCATTAGGCTCTCCTTATCCAGGGATATTTAACAGTGCATTTCATTTTCACTTAGTGCCACAATTTCCTTTGATATTACACTTAGATTGTACTAGATATGGCTCATGCTTCTTTCAATAAACCACCTCATATCTGTACTGCATGTCTGTTAATGTAGATAAGACGCCTAAAAGAGCATGTACTGCAGCAGTTACCACCAAAACGGAGGCAAATAATACGACTATTGTTGAAGAGATCAGATATAGTTTCAGCAAAAGCTGCTATTGGAATTGCTGATGGCAATGCATCTGAAAGTAATGCTGGTGAGGCAATAGATCTAAAAACGTTAGATGAACCTGATGGTAAGTTATTTTCCTGAAACAAGTAGTTTTACGTGCCGTTTGTTATAGTTACTGAACAACAGAAATGCGGTTGGAGCTTTTGTCTTCTTTTTCGTATCAATTATGGCGGAACCATTTGTCTGTTGTCACATTTTTTTGAATGTTGAGATATGAAGACCTTTTTTGGGTCACCCAAATGCAAGAGTTTTCTTTTGGTGGTGGATCGTCTCCATCTTATTTTTGCAACAGGCTCCAATTTAAAGGTTGTGGCTTACTTCTTTTGGGATGTGTGCTACTGCTCTGATGACAGAAAGGGCTGGTATATTAGAGGTTAAAGGCATTGGACTGTCAGCCATTAGAGATTGACCTCAACGAAGTTATGGCAAATTCTACCCCTTAAAGTTTATTTGAGGAACTTTAACCACAACAATATGTTGAAACAGTTGTTTTCACTTTTCCTCATAATCTGTGTTGTTCAATTGGGAAAAAAGATTTGAAGTTCTTAAAGTTTTTATTGCTAATAGACAACCAGGGGAGAGTGATGGAGAATGAAAGTCAGATTTGCTTCAGATTGAGTCAGAAAAGTCTTAAGTTAGATTTATAGTAATTTGGATTGATTACAATATATCTCTTTAGTTTATGATCTTATCTTTTTAGTTTGCTTTTGTGTATGAACTAGTTTATGTTTGTCAAAAGTTGTGTCTAAGTTTGTTTTCTCTAAATTTTAATTCCCTATAAAAAGCAGAACCTATGTAATGGTTTAATTAAGAATTGAGTATTGAAATTGAATCAAGAATTGTCTCACTTTCCCTCTCTATTCTTGTCACAATTTTGTCCTCTTCTCCTCTTCCTTTCTTGTTCCTAATTCTGTCTGTTCTGTTTCTAATTGTTCTCTGTCTTTTCTGTTCCTCTTTCTCTCAATCTTTATCCTCATTTCTGCCCATTCCTCTTATTCTATCTATCGTAAGACATCTTCCAGTAGCTGTCCCGCATAAGCTGAGTAATCAGTTTCATATCATTTACTATTTCCTTTGATATATGTAAAGGATGGATGGGTCAAATTTTGTTACTTGGTTGATCTAGTGTCATTGCTCACAATAAGGACAATTTTCATGAATTTATTCCTGTACTGCTTGTGGTAAAACTTGAAAACCAAGATTGATGCTATTCCATATAGAGATTTACTGGGAAAATATTGTTCTCTATGTCCTAAGCTAAACTCTTTGTTTTGTTTGTTTAAACAAGAGTCCTAAGCTAAACTCAGAGGACATGAAAACGGTCATATTTTTATAAGCCTCATGCACAGAATCATTCTGGAAGTTGATAAAATGATTCTGAATTGTAAATTTCTCCAATTTTTTTATGAACTTTCATCTGTTTGATGAGTAATTAAATTGCCACTTTTGGTGAGTGAGGTGATTGTTGAACTTGAGACCTAACGAGCTCACCCCATATTTGACTTCTGGTACCATTTTGGTGGCATTGCCTCTTACTTTATAACTAGTGCAAGCCTTCAATTCTTAATCTTGCATGAACTTGACAAATGGAGAACACAATTCCTACGTTCTTCAATGTCTCACTAGTTTCATATTGCTTTTCCAGATAATAGGGATATTTACAAATCATGGAAACTTTCTCGCCAAGAGCTTGGTATTGCAAAACTCTCTGGGTTTCTTGAATGGCTTTCCATTCATCCACTGATTTCAGAGCCAGATGGCATAGCACAAATGGATGTGAACCCCAGTTCTCAAAAAATGTTAATTTTTGCTCATCACCATAAAGTTCTCAATGGTGTGCAGGTGAGATGCTCTTTTTTCTTTTCTTTTAAAAATTCCTGTAGCCACATTTGGGTCAATGATGGCAATTCCTTGTAGAAATTTCATTAAAAATCTCCCAAATTCTTGGCCAGATTTTGGGCTATTTTCCATTTTGTATTCTCTGTCTTGAGCCCCTCTTTTGCAAAGTATTCTCTTTCACAAGAGTAATGAATATTAGAAGTTATTTCTGAAAAAAAAATTGAAAAAACAAGTGAGTGAGTATCAAGTTAGAGACTATTAAAGGCAATGGCACAAATTACCGAAGATCTTTTCTGCCATATTGGCACTAATTGTCTATCCCTTGGTATGCATGTTGTTAATGGATTCTATCATTTTGTATCAACCAGGAGTTCATTTGTGAGAAAAGGGTTCATTTTATCCGCATTGATGGAAACACACTTGCCAGAGATAGGCAATTGGCTGTGCAGTCATTCCAGTCATCAAATGAGGTGCTATTATTATTCTTTTCCAGTTTCATTTCTTTAGTTTGATTTTTTTTTTTTCTTAAATTGCCACATACTATCAGTAGATAGATTGTGCCTTATTCAATATCTATTTCTTCTTTATATTTTTTATAATTGTCCTAGAACCCCACCCACCCCCCCCCCCCACAGACAAAAAAAATGCACAAAAAAAAAACCCTACAAAAAAAGGAGTGTGTGTGTGCTTTTATTTGGTGCATTTGTGCTGAAGTCTGACAGAACTCAGCAAACACATTGATTTCTCCGTTCACCAGGTCAAGATTGCCATAATTGGTGTAAGTGCAGGAGGTGTTGGACTCAATTTTTCTGCAGCACAGAATGTTGTGTTCTTGGAGCTACCTGATTCACCATCACTGATGCTTCAGGTCTGAATTTGGCTCTGGTTAAAATTTGGTGAAATTTAATGGGAAAGTTGATGACAGTAGCTGATGTTGGCAAAATGCAAGAATGATTTTTCTTCCCCAAGTATTAGCTTTATATTTCATAGAGATGTCTAAGTTTTGAATCTGTTGTGACAATTTGCTGCTATTTTTTCCATGTAGTCCCAACGGCCACCTCTAGCAGATTCACTGGCCTTCTTTGTAGGTTCAAATCACTTTTCCTGGCTTGTCTTCAGTGGGTTCTGTTGGTGTACACAAGACAGATTTGGAGTTATTAATCATGCAGACTTATAAAGGAGCATGCTTTTGAGTCATGAATCTATTATATATCATTAGGGCATAGCCATATGATGGAAGTTGATATGGATGAGTGGAGGAAGAAATGATAAAATCACAATAGTCAGAACACACTAGATGAAATAGATACATCTCAATGCATTGGAAGTTCTACTCAGTGCACATCAGTTGCTGATAAGAAACTATGCATTATGGAGTGATATGGTCAGATCAGTAATGATGCTGAAGTAGTTGCCTCAAGTGTTTCTATCATGCTGAATAGGGACATAAAACTTTGTGGATGCTTTGATAGTAACACTGCCAATGAAGTTGACTGATAAGGCAGGGATATAATGTGATAACTTGCTGGGTCGTGGAATACAGAACCTAATGAGGCCATAAAATATCAGAGGGATCTGCTATATGTGCAGATTCTTACATAATAAGGCTTGTTGTACTGTTAAAATGGGTCTAATCTTGTTATAAACTGTGCTTGTATTACTTGATAATGAAGTTATGTTTTATTCTGTATTCCTTTTTTTTTTTTTTTGGAGTTTTGAATTGTCTTATGAGTAGCAGATTGTCTGCAGGAGGAGAATCTTGTTCAGACAGATTCCCTTTAAATAATCTCTTGGTACTGCAATTTTGGAGCTTATCTGTGTAACTAGTTGTAGCCAACCTTACAATTGTCCTTCATGTGTTCATTTTCCCAAAAAAGCATGTCTATGTGTACACTCTGTATATTGTGGTCATTTCGTAGTTATGCCATTTTTATTGGTTTCTTCCTCATGTGTTCATGGGCATGCCCCTTTTGAACTCTTTTTAGGCTGAGGATAGAGCTCACAGGCGAGGGCAGACAAAGGCAGTTAACATATATATCTTCTGTGCAAAGGTTTGCAGTTGGGTTGTAGCTATTGATTTTCTGGACATTTATCTATCCTCTGTACTGAGGTATGATGAATTTATGATATTGCAGGACACTATTGATGAAACACATTGGCAGAGCTTAAACAAAAGTCTTCATTGTGTTTCTTCAACCACAAATGGAAAATATGGTGCAGTGCCAGAGATAGCAGTATCCATACTTGTCTTTTCACCCGTTCTATTTGTAGATTGGGCTTAGCTTTTCTTCTTTGTAATATTCTTTCAAACAGGCAAATATTGTCTAGGTTTCGATTTATGAGTTCAACTTTTTGGGTGGAAACATTCTTGATATGCAGTTGATACCAGGCCAAAACATGAGCATAGGCAAGAAATGGTTGACTTCTCACAGTGGCTTTTTCACACATTCTAATCTGGAATTCAAAATGATACATATAAGAGATATTATTGGCTTTCACATAAATTTGTTGCCCTCTATAAGGGGTTTGACTTTTCCTGTACGCATGTTGTGGAAGAACAGAGTGACAGATCTTAGTCTTAACATTGTAAAGTAAAACAAATATGACAATATGTTGGTCAGCTAATGAATGAAGTAGCTGCTGGTGTCAATGGTAGTAGATTCAAAGGTTTTGATTCCGTAGTAGTTGATTGGACAGCCTTTCAAAATGAGCTCCTTCGGCAGATCTCATTGATTAAAACAAATTTAACTTGTAACCCTGTTTGTGAGGGCCAAATTGGAAGTCTTAATCTTGTGGTGATTTAGCAAAGTTTCTATAGGGACATGTTTTCCATAGGTGTCTTGAATTGTTATATTTCTGTAGCGGGGCTTAGAAGATTTTCTTAATGATCTTGACTAAAGCATTGGTTTTCTTGTCTGTTATATTAATACATGGATAAGTGTACAATTATCCTTTCTCTTATGAGATTGAACGAACATTAATCTGGCTTGACAGGTTGATTCTGTTTCTTATTTGAAAGCATCTGGTAAAGCTGAGAGTTCTGCAGAACAAGTGTTGGAGAAAGCATCAGGTTTGTTAGTAGATAGAAGGCCTCTTGAAATGCATGATGAAGTGGCTAGAAAATTAATTGATACATCAGAAGGAGAGGTACAACTTAAATATTAGAATTCTGTTCTTTGTGTTGCTTACCTTGTTGTCTTCTTACCTACCTGGGAGCTGATTCATGGTCATTGAAAGAGCAGGCTACTGTGGCACTTGATCTAGAAATAGACAATGATTCTGCTGGAGATGGAAACCTGGAAGGAAATATTTGTGGAACTGAAATTGGAATTCACGATAGAGATTCTTCTAATTTGTATGAGGGAAACAGAGGCAAGGATCAATCAATAACAGTAAGTCATGAAACATGAATAGGCTCTGATCTTCTGATGCAGAGGTTTCTTTTCATTATTTTTCTTTATCTATGAGCATGGAATATTCTTATAAATTTGAAAATGCAGAACCATAATTGCTCTCTGCAAGAAACAGAAATAGAGTGTGGTGCACCTGCACAGCAAAATGAAGCCAATGAAGAGTGTTCTAACCATGTAAATTTTCTGCGGTTTGAGGTACATCAATGAAATTGGTCACTCAGATATACTTACTAGCTTACTCCTTTTGTTGTTTTTTATGTAGCATAACTTCTATACAAAGCAAGTCTGTTTTTTATACTCCAAACAAGAGTGGACAATTTTGTAAGAAGTTCTTTCTTCACCTTCTTGAAAAAATTCTGCTATGGCAAGAAGGTGTCCCAGTGTATTTTGAAGTTTGATTTCTGTTTAAATACACATCAGTGATGTCACTAGGTGGATATGTTGGACAAGATGTTCAAGTTTAATAGATTTCTATGCCTTGGGTTTTTAAGGAATTGCCTGAGCTACTGGCATAGCTTAATGGTCAGTTCTGTTTCCAGTGAAGACTGATAGGTTTCGCATAGGCTGTCCTCCTCAACTCCTTTACATAATAATTCTTTCATGGATCACAGGGTTGAAACATTGATAAAGTTAGCTGAAAGTTTCAGTTTAGCCGACTCTTGCACAAGAGTTTTATTCCAACTCACTATGGCAGCTCTTGATCTGGGGCCAAGTTGTGATTAGCAATCTGCATTTTGTTGTGCACGTCAGAGGCTACCAGTAGCCTTATTTTTCAATCACTCTCCTTCTGCTAGAGAAACTCTTTGATATGAGGTAGAAATCTAGCAGCAAGTGGTTTTTCCCCAAAAATGCAGTAAACATTTTGTAAACGGCCAAAATTATTCTTTCCTGGCAGGGCTGCTATACATTTTTCTGAATTCATGCATTTGCACTGAAGTAGAATGAATAATTGAATAAGGCTGCTATTGTTTGAAAACTTATTTGTGCCTGGTGTTTGTAACTGCAACAATGCATGGTCAATTTTATGTTCAATGTCCAGATTATTCATGAGCTATTAGTTGGTTACAAGTGATACAGGGTGTTCAGTTTTACAAAATAAAATATTAGAGCCCTGTAAGACAATCATCTTTAATGATTAGTTTTAATTTTTGTTTAGGTTAGTCAATATACTGGAAGGATTCACCTTTACTCATGCAATCCTGGGACAGATTCAAGGCCACAGCCACTCTTCGAAAACTTCCGACTTGAAGAAATCGAGTCACTTCATTCTCAGAATGAAAATAAGGAAACATGCCCCAGAACATTCAAGGGCAACCCAGTTTATTGGCATGCTCTTCTTGCATTCATCAGCGAGTGGAATAAACTAAGGCCCATTGAGAAAAGGAAATTACGTGGAAAGACTTTGCAGCTTCCTTTGACAGTTGAATTATGCTACTTGAATGAAAGCATTAACCACAATAATGGAGTATGTCTGTTGAATCCAGTCCTCCCATTTTTCCTTGCCATAACTTTGGATATCTTTAGCCTACAGATCCTTTATTAGTTGTACCACCACTTAATTGGCATCTGTCTCTGCTATACTGCATAATGTCTTTTGAATTAAATGGGTTGGCTGTTAGTCCTACTTCTTTTGTTACAGGGACTGCTGAAAGGTGGAAGCAAGCGACGTGTTACCCCTCGTTGTGAGATTAGCTATCCTTTGCCACCAAATGCCATTTGGAAGAAGGTATATCTGCCTGGTGGGTTTGGAAAAAAGGAAAAACAGTATACACAGGGTTGGACTGTAACGGATGACCCACTCTGCAAACTCTGCCAAAAATCATGCAAGTAAGTTCAGCCTTCAATTTAATGAGCTCTAGCAAGTTGCAACAATTTTATGTTGCGTATCTGAGTTATATTCACATCACTATGGGATGTAGTATGATTTCTTGTTCCATCTTTGTCTCTCTTCCTTTTGTTTTCCTTTTTTTTCTCTGCATTCTCTTTTTTGAGTGTATCTCTTGTGTGCATCTTCCTATGAAGAATTGCACTGTTTCTCTTGGATTACGGCTATTATTGTTAACAATTAAAAAATTTTAGGGGGGACAATGCCAAGACACCAGAATATTTTGAGGATCTTTTCTGTGATCTTAGATGCTATGAAGAGTATCGTGTAAGAAGCAGCAGTAGATCTCTTCGTCAGGTTAGAAACTGCCATTCTGAATAAGCTAGCCTTAAAAGGGCCTGTAATGTCAAGTTATTTACTGTTATCTGCTGCTTATTTACTCTTCGCTGTAGCACTTGATTATTTTATTTGACCTAGCTGATATTTCCAGGAACTTTTCAAAATAGAACATGGCATCTGCACCAATTGCCAATTAGACTGTCATCAACTTGTGAGGACCATAAAACCTTTGTCAGTGAGGAGGAGAAGAGAATATATTGAGGAGGTAGCACCAAAACTAGCAAGTCGGAAGAAATTGTAAGTTAATGTTTTGTTCAATAATAGTTTGTTTCTTGGTGCAAGATTAACAAGCATCTGTGTGGCCAGTTGCTAGATGTTGGTGGACAGACTTGGTGGTGCCATTAGACATATGCATCATTGCTAAATAATTATTGCGTGTTGCATAGGGAATTATGATTTTTAAAATGAAATGTTGCACTTCTATTGTGCTGTTTAATTGTTTGGTCTTTCACACTTCATGGGGATAATGAAATATGACTGCCACAAAAAACATTAGTATTTGCAATTTTGATTTTTCTGTCATGCATGTTATTTCCAAATATGAACTTGTTGAATACCTGACAGTTCAACTGTTCCATGTTTATAGACTTGATAAGCTAGTCGATGATCCATCTGAGGCCAATGCATGGCATGCAGACCACATTGTTCCTGTTTACCAGGGTGGAGGTATGACACGGTATTTGTCTTTGAAACTACTATTGTTGCAGAACAGTTGATTTGTCAACTGGGTAGATGTTGCACCATGTTATACATCCTGACACTGAAAGCTAAGCTTGTCTACAGGGACTCCATTGAGTTAATTGCCTGTCAATATTCATAGATAAACATTATTTGTTGTTATGTCAGTTGGCAACGTGGTGCTATTGTCATCACTTTTTGTGAACTGCTATTGGCGTCACTTTGACCAGGTCAATAATGTCTCTTGATGCCAAAGTATTATATTTAATGACATGGTAACAAAATGAAAATGCAGAAATAAATGGTGATACACAATACAGTGTTCCAAAGAGCACTGCAGCTCGTGAGACCAACTGTGGCATTCTGATCTAGCAAGCATGCTAATGATATTTAATGTGCACACTGTAGTAAAATAATACCACCCAATAAATTATTCAGACAGCTGCTAAAGAGTTCTTTCAGCTCCCCGCATAATTCTGTGCTTCGCACACTGGTCCTTGTTGTCTTTGCTTTAGCTTTGGATGTGTATAATACCACCCAATAAATTATTCAGACAGCTGCTAGTCATATCTGATATAGTTTCCATGTTGATTGTGTACAGGAAAAGAAATGGCTAGTGATTGTTGATACTAGATCTATCATCTTTGTCATCATTTCTTGATAATTAAGCTGTGATTGCTGCTGCTACTTCTCTTTTTGCTCATTTCCTTAATCACTTTCTTATTATCACTAAACATTTGGGTTTAAATCTATTTCTGAGAATTCCTGTAGGTGAATGTAATCTAGAGAACATGAGGACTCTTTGTGTGGCATGCCATTATGAAGTCACTGCATCCCAACATGCTGAACGACATGCAACAATGGCCAAGGCTAGGAAGCTACTCAAGGACACTATGAGAGGAATTAAACTTTGTCAGGAGATGGAAAAGGTTGACAATAACTTTAAGGTGATTTCTGGAACATGGGTTTTCTGTGTCTTGTTGATAACTCTATTGTTGAGCACTATTGAGATTGTCTGAAATGTGTTATGGTTCATTGTAAGCATTTTGATCCCCTCACTCCGACACATTATTTCTCAACAAACACTAGATCCTGTCAACAGAAATCAGGTATCTTAGACTAGGATCTCATTACGATTTTATTAACTTACGTTCATTAATCAGTTCGAAGGGCAAGTGGATCCCAGAATGCAACAGGACCCAGTTGAGGATGAGCTTTTAGTCAAGGTTCCTGGAAGTGCCTACTCTAGAGGGAAAGACACTGATCCTGGAAGTGAAGGCTCAAGATCTTCCATAGCAGAAGAAAGATCAGAGACGCGGTGAATAAAGTGCTTGCATGCAATCCTATCATTTCACCTTTGTTTTCCCATTATATATGTGGAATTTGTTGTTCTTTTTGTATCATTGGAATTAGCGGCTATAAAATTAGGCCCAGTTTATACCACCAGGAAACCAGCTGCCCTGCTTGATATTAGGTCTGATATTCTTTTTATGTGGCTTGAAAAAGTTGTAATGTCAAGCGGAGCAGGAACATTTTTTTTTTTTGGAGTAACACAAAGCTAAAGAGAGTTTTTACATCTCAATATAGACCCGACAGTATGAACATGTTGGAATCAGTAAAGGTAACCCAACTGTCACTACTACATTCTCAGAAGACATGAATGACAATATTGATCTATAGCCATTAAATGAAAACGATATCTGCTCCCACAACTTCACACAACCTCCGTTTCCCCCGAGTTAGCCAAAGTTTCCTCATCATAAGCTGCAAAATCTGAAGTTGGATTGTGAAACAAAGCGTTTGAAGCTCAATTATTGCACACCAGGTTGCTAAGCCCGAACATCAGACCCCGGCAACATTTTGGTGGCTTGAGCCATCCAATCTTGAATACTCCTGTTCAGATTTGCCACTATCTCGACCCCATCGGTCATCTCCATCTCGGTCTCCTGCCAAGACCGAGAAAACCCGTATGATCTTGGAAAGCCCGTTAATTTCCTTCACTTTCTTGCTCGAGCCATCCAGTAACACTGCCTTCTTTTTCCTAATGTTCTCCTCTTTCCCAACACAGCCCATGGATTATATATATATATATATATATATATATATATATATATATATATATATAAAATTCTCGATTAATTAGAATTCAATCAGAAAGGGAGGGAAATAAAACCGGGTTTTGAACTGGCCAGGCTGAAAATTTGAATGAAATTAACTCTAAGACAACTAGGCCATAAAACAAAAACAACTCCAAGTAGACCAACCTCATTTGGTTCTTATTTATTTATTTATTTATTCTTCTTTTATATTCAATTGCTTCTTCTGGTTGTGCATTTTTTCCAAATATATCTTAAGTTGTCTATGAATATAAATATATTATTATTATTATTTTTCCCTTTCTCTGATAGTTGATACAAGAAGAACCGTATTGCCAACAAGGTTAATTACGTAAGTGAAACATCATCTGAAACACAAGAGCACAAGAGCCATACCAAACACTTGAGAAGTGCCCCAGTACTTTACTTCCTAGTTCTCCCGAGGCCACTGTTAACTACAGGTTCTTTCTTCCCACATAAAAGGCAGACCGAAGCCGCCGCATTTTCAGTTAGAAAATAAATTCTGAATCAGAGACTTCCATAACCTTGTGGGCACCTATGGGTTTCACACCTGACCGAAATCCATTTCCTTCTATGTACCTGCAATTAGACACTTGAGTTAGTAGACAATTCCATATTTATGATCATGACCATATAATCTCGTTTCAAGGTTCTTCAAAAGATACTTCAATGGTTAAGAACTTATACTTCTATCTTTGGGGTCTGGAGTTCTCATCTTGAACAAGGGAGAATGAGGTTTATGAGAATGGAGAGAGCTACCTCATTGTATAGATCATGGCTTAATGGGCCTCATAATGGACCAAAAAAATAATCCCGTTTCAAGTGAGAGAAGTAACTCACATCTCTTTCAAGTAGGGATGTTTGTAGAATGCATCTGGAATCCTGCCTGTGAACTGATTATGATCCAAGTACCTACATAATCAACTTTCAAGAGCAGTTATCCAGCAGGTACTTGTGTGTTTAGTCATGCAAATCCTCAAATGAAAGACCTGTCCATTATGGTAAATCCTACCCAACATAAAGAAAAGCCTCCTTTAACATCTCTAGATTGCACAGTAATATGTGTCAGTTTCACATAAATTGTATGTTTTAGAACTTAAAACTAAGAAATCATCAAATTTGAATTCCAAATGGTACAACAGGCAGAAGAAAAAGGTAAAGAAGCTACCACAAGATATGAGGCACCGACTTGACTTGCCAATACAATAAATTTCAAATAAACTATTTCAGAAATGGCAAAACTTACAAGTATGTCAGCCTAGGCATATGGCCAAGTGCTGGTGGTATCACTCCAGACATCTTGTTGTAAGACAAGTACCTATAATGAAAGCAGATATTGACAAAAACTTGATGTAGAAAACACATAAACATAAAAGAAAATATAGTGAAGAGAAGTAAAATTGTTGATTAACACTTACAGAATTTCTAAATTCACCAAATTCGCAAGTTGTGAGGGAATTCCTCCAGTCAAATAGTTGTTATTCAAATACCTTCACAAAAACACGGCAATAACATAACTAAAGCTCTTAGGTACAACAATGAGCTACATGGCAAATAACTGCACAATAATTCAAATCAACTTACAGATTCCTCAAAGCTGGAAAGCATCCTTCCAGACGGATGAGTTCTCTAATTGTACCGACCAAATGGTTGTTACCAACATCACTACAGCAAATTAGTGTATTCAATCAATGAGTATAAGAAAGTGGAGCCCAATGATTGTTTCACCAAGGCAAGAAGCACAGCAGATGAGGAATGGAACAAATCCCAAGGAAAAAACTATTTTAATGTTCAGCAGCGAGGAGAAGATGAAGCACACTGTAGCATAAATTTCAGTATTTGTATTATTCATATTGTTATGATATCTCAGTCAAGAACATCCTTGTAGTATCAATCTTTTTTAGGTGATGCGTTTCAAATTTTCACTTTTAATACGAATATAAAACCCGAGTCAGCCCATAATCATAATCGCATTTTCCTCTACAGCCTTATCCTCTTCATCCCCATCTTTCATCCTCATTATCAAACAAACTATAGGCAAACAGAAATTAGAATATTACAGGTGTCGAAGGTTCTGTAGGGTCCCTAATTCAGCTGGAATTCGACCGGTCAAACGATTTTCTTGGAGGTAGAGATAGCGAAGCTCTGGTAAGTTTGAAAATTCCTTAGGGATCTCGCCCTTAAAGTTATTGAAGCTCAAGTACCTACAGAAATTTCAAAATCTTCATTCTCTGAGGACAAGCAAAAATAAAAGCTAACTCATGCTAAAAGCTAAAATCAAGTTTACTATAACTCACAGATGTGTTAGCTTCTTCAGGTCACCAATCTCTGGAGGAATGACATCCTGTAGTTTATTCCATCTCAAATTTCTGTACATGCAAAACATGCCAATCAAGGAAAGCACTATCTAAGACATAATCCACACAACTTTTGCTGGATACATGCATAGGCAGAGGCTTTGATAACAAAGGCCATGGTTTTTTAGGCTAAACGGTTATGAGAACAAAGGCAAAATAATTAAGCATATATCTGGCTTTTTTGAACGAAGATTCCACATTCCCAGAAGCCAATTAAGCATATATCTTGTCATGTAAAAAATTGAAAAAATATCTCTTCGGCAATTAGAAAGACATGAAACTAAGCATTCAAATGTTGTGAATAACCAATGATGACAAAATAATGCAAAACATCGTGAAGTATTTTTTAACAGAAAACAGCTGTTAATGCATACAAAGGATGTCTCGTGAGATGAGAACTTTACAAACAGTACAAGAACGAGATAAGAGTCATAAAACTTCCATGAGGGTTACACTTGAAGAAAAAAAAATCCATAGTTACTTTTAGAAAGGCATGATCTAAGACATAAGATCAAGATTCAACACCAACTACCACTAGCAAATTTCCATATCTAGAACTACATTAAGATTACTCTTCGAAAAAGCATATGTTGGAAATTCACTTCACAATCAATCACTTAGAAAGAAGTCAATTTAAGGGGGGCAGCGTGTGAGTCTCCACAGCTTCCATGATTTCCTTGTAAATTCTCCCTAAAAGTAGTTTTTACTTGGGGACAAGAGCCCTCCAAATCAAGTGCAGTCCTTGCTGTAAGAGTTGTAAACTAGTAGCACATAGCATAAATAAAATAAAAATGGAGAAGTAGCAAGCAGCCAAAATTTGAACCTATATATTGAAAAGGAATAGATTATATAGCTATGAACTCTTCCACATTGATGATAAGGGTAAATAATATGGGAACATACAGTACTTGAAGCCGTCTCAATCGACCAATTTGGGGAGGAATGGGTCCAGTCAGCTTGTTATTGTGAAGATCCCTGTCATATTAAAAGTAGCTTGATAGTTGCTCAGAATAATTGCTTGCAGAAACAAGTAATATTGTAATGTTGGAGAGCTTCAGTAAGCAAAACAGACAAAAAAAAAAAAAAGGATTAAAAAAAACATGCAGCCAGGCAAGGAACTCACAGCCTTGTCAAATCCAACAAATTGGTTACAGCAATAGGAAATGGCCCAACAATTGATACTGCATATACTTCCCTGAAAGTGGAAACAATAATAAGCAGGATTTAAGGTCAGGCTTAATTCTTAAGTACCATATAATTCCTAATGAATGCTCTATGAAGAAGACTGATGAAAAAGGTCAATCATGCACACCATTGGAGGAAAATCTATATCAAGCAACTGCCATTGCTTTTACACAAGAATTCATTGCATAAAATCTCAGTGATATTGCTTCAATATTTCTCATATAAAAAGTGAAAAGAAAAAAATATTCAGCTAAGTACTCAAAAGAGTATCGGTAAGCAAAATATCAAATACTTATTCTTCTTCTTCTTCTAGGATTGAGTCATCCTGATTTTTGAGTGGCAGGAAACCTTTGACCAAAAGCAATAGTGATTGAAAAAAGGCACATCACTCAATATCCTTATGCTCCATTATGAAACACCCAAATCTTTTGTTAGGTTGGAGCTTGCTAACATGTAAAAATTCAATTATTGAACCTTTACAAGCATTGCAATTTTATTTGTGACTGCAATGCATCCAAGCATCCCACAACCTGTATTCAGGAAAAAAGAAAAAGCACAAGTTGTTCACGTATAAAGTATACTTACAGCTCGGTGACAACCCTGTAATCACCCTGAGTGGAGCAGGTGACACCAGACCAGGGTGGTAGATCGCCATCTCCACAAGGATCATCTCCAATCCACGAATACACCACTCTCCAGCCCAATGAAGCTTTAATTTCATTCAATGCCTTGACTGGAACAAAGGCCAAATAAGAAAAGCAGAAAACAAAGATCAAAACTACTTCCATGATCGACCCATTTTAACAATCGACGCCAGAAATCTTCCTCTCTCAATCAACATGAATATATATATACAAAGGGTAAAAGCCCATCATTTCATTAAGCCCCACTCAGCTAAACAACCCCACATCCAATTATAACAATGAACAGAATAAAATCAATAAAGCTGCAAACTTTGAATCTAAATTTTTCTCAGCAACTTTGAATTTCCCGTCAAAATGAATCTATATAGAGAGTAAAGATTTGGTTACCATCTCTCTTAAGGGTTTTAGAATGGCCAAGAGTGAGTAGTAGAGACAAGACGCACAGCACAGAGAGAGAACGCTTGCAAAACATCTTAGATCAGACAGAGCGAGAGAGGAACACGGAGAGAGAGTGCGACAGCCCGTACAGACCATTAGGCTACTCCTCGGTATTTAGGACATTGAAGTGATTAAAATTTTAAAATTTTACCTATATATTTTGAATTTTAATTTTTAGTGGCGGTAAAATTTATGAAAAAAAAAATTATAAATTTATGTAATAATTTTTTTAATAAAAAAATAAATAAATTACTAATCGATATGGGCATTGACAAAATTGTCCTTTTATCCTTTTCTGTTTTTTAATCTTCTAATGTAGCCTACGACTTTCACGAATCATATTGATTTGGGTGTGGTCTTTAATTTTTAAAATTTAAATAAAAAAAGACTTATAACAATATCAAATACTTATATTTATTTATTCATAAAAAACATATCATTTATTTTAATTAGAAAAAACTTTAATTTTTTTCTCTTTAATTTTAAAAGGTAAAAATAGTTGATGTAATAAATTTCTTAAAATTTAAGTTTAGGTATTTTTATAAGTTTGAATAAAGTATTTTATTTTAATAATAAAAATTTTTGATAAGTTTTTTATTTTCCAAGTCTAATCTAAGATAATCTTTGATAGAGATATCATCGGCTTGTCACACAGCCGCTGCCTACCATTCCTGCTTTTGCTCATTACCCTCCAAGACGGGCCCTAATCCCCTAGTTGGTATTATTTATATATACACATATATATATGTGTGTGTGTGTGTGTGTGTGTGTGTATTAAAATTTGTTTAAATAATTATTTAGTATAATAGTAGATAAATTTTCATTTCATGTGGGGTCTTTAATTTGAAACTCAAACATGTTTAATTTTTTATTTTTTGTCTCACCCATAAATTTAGCCCTCCTAAAAACTTTGTTTGTTATGCAGTTAGATCTCAAATCAATGCCATCGTTCCAGAAATTTATGCCTAAATATGCACAAGGTGTTAGTGTACCAATTCAACCCCAGAACATCTTTGTTTGTTTGTTTTTTTTTTTTTTTTTTTTTTTGTAGAGAATTCAAATCTGCAGCCACAATTTTTTTTTTATTTTTTATGAGCTTTCTGTCTTAAATTTTGCTTCTCTTTCTTATCTTTAATCATGACATATAGTTTATTTCATTCGCGGGACAATTGGGACAGTTTCCACCAATTTATTCTTTTTTTTTTTTTTCTTTGCCATAGTTTATTTGGCTAACTACCATGTTTTAGAATATTAGGAATTTTCCTTTAGTGTAAACGTTGATAATTTGACACTTTTTTTTTTCCTTCTTGTTTATTGAAATCTTTTTTCTGCAGGAAATTTAAAGAAAAGAAAGAAGATGTACAATACAAAGTAGAACATTTGCCCCTATATTTTCATAAGGTTGTACTGCTTTCTCCTATTGCGCACGAAAGATTACTTCGGACTTGCCAGACTCGGTTTGACCTGTGGATTGCACCTTCCAAGGTCGCTTCATCATTGATGTTGGGTGTCTGGACATCAAGATCTGCCCTCTGAATGTAAGCTTCATTAGACTATTTTTACGAAGTTGTGATGTGTTTGATGCTTATCTGCATATATTTGGTTTGATTTTACGGAAGACAATGCATGGCAAATACTTCAGAGGGATGTTATGCTAGAAAGATCAGAGGCTAATGGCTAAAACACTGGACAAAATCAGCTGTAATGGAAATGCAATCTACAGCAATCAAATGCTGGCATTCATTTTCTGGGGAGGGTACAGTAATATTTTTTTAACATACAACTTGAAAATTTAATCGAGTGTGGCATTTTGCAGTAATGAAGGGTGCAATATGCAACTGAAAATTTTTTTGACATAACTGAATGTTGGCATTTAGTTGCACTTGCTTGCTTGTGCACCTGTGGTTGCCGGACTCACAAAATTGCCCTGGTCATAAGTTGTCTACTGCTAAATCCTAGAGCCAAAGACTCCATCAAACATTAATTGCTCGTTACAAGTTCCAACATTCATCATCTTCCAACCAATCTCGCCATTATTCTGACATTAACTCAACAATACAAAGAACGTGTAACTCAATGTTATACTCACAATCAATCAAAAGTTAATTAGGAGGGGAAAACTTGTCGCTCTGCTCGGACACCCTGACGTATCGATAAATAAACTTGATCATTGCAGTCGGTGGTGAAAACCACCGGGATCACAAAGTTCAGGGAAGCCTAGCTTAGGGTTGTTAAAGCTGCTAAGGTTGCGATACATTTAACCCAAAAGATAAAAATTATGTCCACTGCAAAGTTGAAGAATAAGAACAATACAGAAAAGGTTTGAACAGGGGCACATCAGAGCTTAATACATAGAGGTGAAACTCATAATGATCTAGCATGAGCATCAAGCTAGAACTCCGTTGCAGGCTAGCTTTCACCAATCATACCTCACTCGAAGACAGTTCACACACGCTTGGACAGAATATAATATTTGCAAGAAAGATACCTGTGCCAAAGTTTCTTATAAACAATTAACAAAGTTCCTTGATTGACTTGCAGAGTACTGCAATGGCTAAAAAATGTCAGGTGCTCCTGTAACTACAGGGCTTGACATGCTTCAAAAAATATGTCGTCGATCACAGAAATGGCATGAGAATGATACATTTTGAAGTGACCAACTGCCTTCCTGTAAGCAGCATTAAACTCTTTTAAATCACTTCGAAGTATTAATCCACCATTCAAGCCTCTCTCTTTGCATTCCACTTCCGGCAGCAAACAGCAGACTGTAAAATCTCGACATTCTTCCATGAGTGTTTTAAATTTCTCCTTGTTCTCCATTCCATTTGGCAGCAACTACTCCAAAACTCTCCTTTTATAATTGCGGTTCCTCAATATGGTTATTATTCTTTCCAACTCTTTGAGGCTAGAGCAAGAATTGTTCATGTTGTTGATAATATCAATGAATATGAGATGGTCTGCACATTCTATGTAGCAGTAAAAATAGCTTCTGATATGTTGTTGCATCTTAGAGAAGTCATCATGGCTGCAATGACACAAAAATGTTCTCAAGAGTTGATAGTGGCTTGAATGCCTTGGAAAAACTTTACTACTTGATGCTTTCGTTACTTCAAAATGGGCCATAAAAGAAGACGCCTCAGAGACATGCTTAGAGATGCTATTAAAACTCTCTTCATCAATTGGCAACATTTCCAATGACTTTAACTTTCTTTCACTCTCCAGCAATTGAGAGCAGCTCACAAGCATTAGCTGGCCAATGAAAAGATAACATTTCAGACCTAAATAAACCTAATTTAAACAGTGGGGGAGAATACCCATAACCAGAAAACAGAGGATACAATTTGCTCAGTAAGCCCTTGCTAAGTGCATTCAGTAACTACGGAATAAGAAAGAGACTGACTGGAGTCCAGCATGTTACCTTTGCGAACAAATAATCTGCAGCAGCATTCCTAGCTAATGATCATCTGGTTAACAGACCATTATATTGCTGAAACAATTTTAATCAATCAAATATCTTCAGATTATCGAAAGATACAGCTTTTAATACATCTTCATCACCTGCAAGTCTCAAATAATTTGCAACTGCAGGACAGGATGAAAAATCAATTAGAATCAAATAACAACAAAAAAATTCCAACAAAAAAAAAAAGAAAACAACAGATAGATGGATTGAAGTATTGTTTCCTACAGCGAAGATCATTTTAGAACCAAGCCAGTAGTACACAGACTGGGAACAAAGCCAAGATTCCAGACTATCAAGTTGGATACTCGACAATGTGAAACACACATCCAACTCAAGCACTTCACAGTCCCAACTCCCAAATAAATTCCACCGACTCAGATCTCAGCTTTGCACGGACGATATCATGAATGTAACGGTAAAGGTATTGCATTGTGACTTGCAGGTCACAGGTTTTGGAACCGAAAACAACCCATTTGTGAAAACAAGTGTAAGTCAGCATACATTTGACCTTCACCATAGACCGCAGCGAGGGAGCCTGGTGTCATTTTTATCTTGGAAACAATCTGCTATAGGCCTAACCTCTAACCGGTTTTCCCAAATTCTCTTGAAGTATAAACTGCAAGACGCCATCACATGACTTCCAAAACAACACACACGCGCGACCCTACGCAGCACACACAAGCAACTATTCCGCTTTCTTCTTCTTCGCCTTCTTCTTCTTCTTCTTTTTTTTTCTATTGCATTACAAAAGTCACCGAAAATATAATGAGTAAATCAAAAATAAGTGCAGTAGAGTTACACGGGAAACGGCCGGGCGAGATTAGCTGGCCCATCTTCGGACATAGCAACAAGTACCGTAATGTACTTGAGGACATCATAGTCCAAATCAGTGATCGTGGTCTGCCTTCTTCTTGTCTTCATGGCTCTCAACCAACCCACCAATCTGCCCGTCCAAACACAAACCAAAATTCAATCTTGCAAAACAAATTGAACGCTGAACAAATCCCCCCCCCCCACAACAACAACAAAAAACCTGCAACCCACGTCTTTGCACAATAAAGACGAATCACAGATTGAGGGAAATTATATAAGAAAATAGAATTGAAAGATGTAAGCTTTCAGCTCACCACGTTTTCGCTGAAAAAAGACCAGAAGAAGAATAGCAATTAACTCAACACACCGACGCTTAGAGTGGGAGGGAGGCACTCTTTTGGGACCAGGGATCTGTAAATGAATGAATTAATGCTATATATATTTATATATATATACACACACAAACACTTAATTATTATATTTTTAAATATAATTTTATATTATATAAATTTATTTTATTATTTTTATTTTAAATAAACGCTATTTATCATATAATACAAAATTATGTCTCAATTATATTAAAAAAAATATAAAATAAAAATCTGCTAGACGACCGTGTCTTCGCTAAAAGATGTTAGAACAATATCAAAACGATGCGCTTAAAACAACACCGTGTCTTCGCTCAACGACCCCGCTTTTGTTTTTCACAATGCGCAATGAAAGGGGCGAGCAGTAAACGTCGAAGCCATCCGCATCGAAATCGAAAGCGCATCGCACACACTCGGTGTGTGTGTGTGTGGGTGTTTTCGGCAGCGGCAGAAATGGCGTCGGTTGGGGTTACGAAAGCGGAGGTGCTGTCGCTGTACCGCACCCTCCTCCGCACGGCCCGCCAGTTCTCCGACTACAACATCAGGGAGTACACCAAGCGCCGCACCATCGACGGCTTCCACCAGAACAAGGACCTTACGGACCCCTCAGCCATCTCCGCCGCCTACTCGGACGGCAAGGCCCAGCTCGAAGTCGCCAAGAGGCAGGCCCTCATTTACTCTCTCTACGCCCCCAGTATCAAGAGCGTCATGGAGGTCTCCCCTCACTAATTGAATTATTGAGCCACCTCGCCCCGCCGGCTGGTAATTCTTTT
Organism: Bruguiera parviflora; assembly: GCA_019804595.1. Classification (NCBI taxonomy): domain Eukaryota; kingdom Viridiplantae; phylum Streptophyta; class Magnoliopsida; order Malpighiales; family Rhizophoraceae; genus Bruguiera; species Bruguiera parviflora. The sequence continues at coordinate 6,208,401 of CM034054.1, read as the reverse complement.
CTTTTTCTTTTTCTTTTTTTGGCTTAATTTCGCCTTCCGCTTTCTACTATTGTTAGTCAACGTTGTGGGTTTCTAGTAAAAAGCAATCTTTTTATTTGCATCCAAATATCTGGGGATTTTGGAATACAATTTCTGTTTGTAATCTGGATAATCTTTTGGCATGTTGGGCTTAGATTTAAGCACTGATTGGTCGTTGTTTTTGGATCTTTGGTAGGGATTGATGCATGAGTTCATGGTTCGCTGGTGAAGAATAAGTGGGATTTGGAGACATGGAGAATGGAGAATCTTCTGTTCCCCCCTCGGATAACATTTCGATGGGTCCATTAGCTTGGCCTCTTCAAATAACTGGTTTGTCTAGACGATTTTGTTTTGCCACATTGTGATGTTAATGTTCTTCTTGGGATCGTTACTGTCTGTCATGAACCTATTCTGAGACTGTTTCTGTATTGTATGGCAAGGAGGAGGTAAACATATATGAACCATGTTGTTGATTTATTATTATGTTTGTGCATTCTGTGCTCGGAGATGTGTGCTGGGTTTGGTTTTAACTGTCCCAGCTCTTGCATGTTATGTGCACATTGTACATGTTCTGATCAGTGCTAGATATTTCCTGAGATGGTTTATCGTTCAACTTCGCTTTCTGGTTATCTGAATCATATATTTGCTTTTCCACAACAGCTATTTCCTGACCATGGGCAAGTTATGCACATGCGTTAAGTCTTTAGACCATAATTTTGTGGAGTTCTGGATAAGTGGGGATGAAAGATTGAGTTTGTTGCTGTTGGAAGTAGAAGTTCGACCATGCCTTTTATTTCGTAACGTTTTACTTTGAAAGCCAAATAACGACAGAGTGAACTGATGAGTCTTAGTAGAAGCAATGTATTAGTGGATCCTTTGATTCTGCTTTTTCATTAAGTTACCTGATAATTTAGCATATGATCCTTCACCTGTGAATATCAAAAGAAGGATATCTGTGACAATTTCATATCTTCGGCATTTCTGCCAAATTTTGTTGTTACTTCTGTAAACTGATGTTGTATCCCCAAAGAATTTTCATCTGTGTTTGACTTGAGCAGGCATTGTAGTTTGAATTGTTACTCCCCCAAATTTGGTTCATACATGGGACGGGTACTACAATAGTAAAGACTTTTTCAAGATAAAACGTGTATTGAGGGATTGAACAACTACATCTTCTGTCAAACTTTGCTAGAAACATCTGTTAAAGTGCACGTCGGTGTACGTGGCGAGAGTGGGACTCACTTATCATTTAACATGGCAGAAAAATGGAATCAAGACCTACGGCCATCTCACCCCCTTCCGTCTGTTGCTCTTCCTCCTCTATCGCCTCTCCCTTAAACATACATTTGAGCTATTTTCTTATACTCAACTCAAAATCCCAGTTAAAAGACCCAATCCAACAATGACAAACCACAAGCTATATAGAGCCTAAACTATTACCTAAAGGATATGCTTGGAATGAAATGAGCTCTTAGACAAGTTGGGGTACCTCAAATTTGAATTCTCGTTTTTTCTTCGCAATTGTTTCGTAAGAGTGGAGCGAAGGAAATCATAAGAAGCTTTGAGAAGATCATAATCTCTTTCAAGTTGCTCGTTGTTCCATCGAGCCCTGCAATTCTGGAATCTTTCGTATGACAACATCGACAACGTTGGAAAATATGACCTCATTTTAAACTCCTAATCTCGACACTAACTAAACCGCACGGAGTGTTGCCGAAGGCCAATTCATGTCTCAAGTCCTGGCAAACTCCAAATCTTTGCTATAACGAGTGATTTCGCAAGTTGTAGGGTTAGGATTTTTGATTTGGAAACTGGAAAGTTACGAGAAGGGGTGAATGGGAAGGCAAGAATCGGGAGAGGTATCAGAGTCATGCCATCAAAATAAAGAAGTCTTTTACTTTTGCCATGTAGGACACCAGAGTGTCGTTTGTAACGGGGTTTGACGGAAAGCCCCGATTTTGTAAAAGTTGGTAACTTGTTCGACAAAATTGAGAATTGAAAAGTGAAATTAACGAAGTCATTAACTTATCCAACGCAAAAATCAAGAAATAACCATTGGCCAAAAAGATGCATTCATATAAGAGAAACAATGTCGAAAGTTCCGACTGGAATATGAACCACGAAGTAGATTACAATGTCCATTATCAATTAAAGAGAATTGCGCCAGTATTGGGAAATTAATATTGAGTGCCAAGCTATTTTCGAAGCAAATGCTGACCCCGTGCATTTGCACCTCTAGCACGGAAAACAAGCTCATCTGCATCATCCTGGAAATGATCCAGGGCTTTCGTTTGCCTGGAAAGACAGCAAAACAATACAATCGTAATCAAAGAAAAAACAACTGTGGATAACAATAGACATATCGGGTCGCGTAAATTGTTTAACAAATCATTGCCACTTCATTTGGACAAAAAGTACAGATAAGAATGGAATACTTAAAAAAAAAAAAAAAAAAAACTTATTACTCATGGAATCAGCTAGTGAATTAACCTGTCAATTTCGGTTCCCATGTCTACAGCCATTTCCTTCAGCTCTCCCAACAGATTACTCAAATCTGTGAAAGCATCATCTTGCTTTGCCTTTTCTATCTGTTAAACACAAAAATGAAATTAATAAAAAAACTGCCAAAAGGTACTTGACCAGATACCTATCGTCTTTTGGAATATGCACCATACACAAATTAAAATAACAAACCATCATCTGACCACCTTTGACAAGAGGGAGGGCCAAGTGTTCTCCGAAACAACCTCAGCATATATGATGACAAATGCCAAAAAAGAAAAGAACAAGGCAAATAATTTCAAATAGCATGGAAACCCAAATGGATTAGGCTCTTTTTTGCAGTGGATTTAGAATAAAGTAAGCACAAACCTCAACTCTCTGAAGTGCATTGGTTGGTTCTGCTGTGGGTGCTAGTGTATTTGGCCGTCCTTTGGGTGCAGGATTTAGTCCCAACTTCTCCCTCTGGTCCATGTGGGCAGCCCGCCTTTGTGGTGAATTGTCTGTAAAACAAAATGAACTACCCATATAACTAGGCCAACAAATTGCATAATTCTCGGAATTTTTTAGTGCTCAAATAGCCTGCTTTTACACCTTTTGTGCCCCAATTTATATGAGTGTCAATTTATTAGAGTAGCACCCTTTTGCTTCCTTTTAATGAGCTTACTCCTCACCAAAACAAAAGGAAAAATATAAGGCAAAAGTATGATAATGTCAATTCGGGGAAAAGTCATATCAACCTTATTTCCACATCTATGGGTTATGTGATATTATGTTAACCAGTTGTGGAAATAAAAATTCAATAACATGGCAAACATGAATGGATATATAACCTCTTGTGATGACAGGACCACTTATAGGACGAGTCTTCTTCGGCTTCCATGTCCTTGAGAATATGCCCCCAAGACTTCCCAAAAGCTTTTCCCCCTGAAATCAACCAAATAAAAGAAAAAAACTCATGGTTATGTTCCTTTGTCATCCTAAAACAAAAAACAAAAATTCCAGAAGCATTAATGTTAGAAAAGGAATTTATATATGGGATGCATTGGTGTGGTTATTCCTGAACAACGATGTAAATAGCAATGTCCTCAATGCATTTGAACATTGCCATAGCTTGTCTAAGGTATCACCTCTCAGATGGCTAAAGGCAAAATGAAAAACCAGATCCATCTCTCTCTATCTCTCTCCACCCCAACACCCCCCCTGAGGTGGGCACCTTTAATCTTGAATAGGCTATCCCATAATGTTTTCTCTCATTCAATGAACCACAGCTAGAAAGTTCTAAAGAAGACAACCGAGTAATCAAATAGGAAGAGGGTCGTAACATTGGGAAGCTTGACAGGAAAAAGAGACAAGTGTCTTGACATGACAGCCTTTGAGGATTGCCCCTTTTGCATTTCTGCAATCAGTTCTTGTCTAACAAAAATTTTGATCCTTCAAATAGAGATGCTGATGTACTAGGATGGTAGAGCCACATACTGTCAAAAAGAAGAGGCATAACCCTCAAGGTAATACTGTCTCGAACAGGTTTTCAATGTTCTCAATGAATCTGTCAAAACAAAGTAACTACATGTCCACCACTAATAGGCAAAAACATTGTGCAGAATTATTGGGAACTAAATTATAAAATACACAAATGGAGTAACAACCTAGCAAAAAAGAACAGTGCTTCTAACAAATTCAACTATCCATATAAAATTGAAAAGCCACTTGCAGCAACATTATTAAAGCCAGTACTGTGGATATAGTGAGAAGGGTAAATCTTGATGTAATGTTAGAGTCAGATTCTAATCGCAAAAACAACCTCTATAAAAACAAAGGTGAGGTCGCATACATCTAAGTCTTCCCTAAAACCCACAATGTAGGAGATTTGTACAACAGGATGCCCTTTTACAAAGGATATAGTGAGAAAATGTAGGTGGTGTGCATTTTACAACTTCCATGTCTTGGATGTTTTTCAAAAAATTTTATATCATGAATCATACAGTTTAAGTCGGAAAAACAGAAAACGTACCCGACTAAGATCGTGATCTATTTCGACAGCAACATTATGAGTCCTGGTAATTTGCTCACCCTGGTGGTGCAATGCGACCAATGTTTTGGCTGCATCATCTCTTATCTCCTCAGCAATCTTTAGGCAGCCATTAACTTCCTTTGTAGTCTCCTCAGCTTTGTAGACAGCATAATCCTCAAGTTCTTGCACTGATTGGTTCTCTATTCCTCCAGAGTCACGGAAATCGTTCTTGTATTTGTTTCTTGTTGCTGAAGTGAGAGAATACGAAGATGAAGACTGCACTGCCCTTTCTTCATCGTTATTAAAGGGATTAGTGCTAATACTTGGTGCCATTAAATTTGGTTCTAAAGAAGTCTTCTTTGGTGGTTTAAAGGTTTTCTTATTGTCCAACTGATCATCAGAATCAAAAGGGTTAGAATGAGACGGAACGGGATATTCTGTGTCAGCCTTGTTATGCTTAGCACCCTTTAATGGAGATTTCTTTGAACCAAACATCCTCTCTGGAAGTAAGGTTCACAGTTTGATCAAGCAGATGACGAGTAACCAATTAAAATGCCTGCATAAGTGAATAAACACCGAACATGTGAGATAGTGTTAGCTGTGAAACTAGTGGCTATCAAACACCCTCAAGTGCAAGACACATTATAATTTCAGTTCAATACGATGTAAGGATTTTTGTCAGAAAACAACAAAATAAGGAATTCAAAGAGAAAAATACAACAATGTCAAACAAAAGCATAGCCTTGGCCGATAAATAGCATGTGAGAATAAGAACTATTAGCAGGAAGAGTGGATATTAAAATTGCAATCTCAAAGCACATCCAAAACTCTCAAGGAGAAGGGTTCATATAAACGCAAGAAGAGTGACAGGTTCATGCATCAGAGTCATCCCCTTTTCTTCTTTTTGTATGGTCCAACAACAACAAAGGTGCTAGGTATTGCAGAAACACAATCATTCACGGGCAATCAAAGAAGAAAACGTACAGTCAAAAGCTTTCAATCTTTCAGTCTACTCATCATCCAAACAGAGGCATGAATCCATGAAGCTCTCACTAAAAACGCTCCTTTTTTTTTTTTCATTAAAAAAAAAAAGAAGGAATAAACCCGTGACAATATCAACAAAAGGGTGTCTAAAAGTGGAAGCTATATAAAAAGAATCAAATCAAAATCGAAGCACACAGAAAAAGAAAAAGAAAAAACAAGAAGAAGGAACCAATCCGTACGATAACAATAAAGAAGACAAATACATAAATTAGAAGAAACCCAGATTGATTCAGTTTCAAATCAAGAAGATTTGTAAAAAGAAATAAAAAAAAAAAAGTCCAATCTACAAGCAGAATCAAGAGTCACGAGCAAGTGAATGGGTATTACCTGATAATGTGGAGAAAAAGAAAAGACTTTTCTGCCAAACCCAAATCCCAAAGAATCTATTTGGATTTTTAGAGAAGACAGAACTGGATGGTTTTAAAGGAGAGCAATGAGGAAGCGCGTGCAGGGCTGCACTGAACACCAAGGGTCTTGAAAGCGGATTTCGGTAAGAAAGAGCCGACGAGACGACTCCTATAGATTCTTTGGAAGAACCGTTCCACGCAAGAAAAATGGCCTTATTTTGACCCCCTCTTCTTCTTCTTCTTCTTCTTTTTTTTTTTGACGAAATTACATCGAGCCCCAAATCGACCGTTGCAACTTGTACGAACAATAGCTTGCTTATAGTTATAGATATATATATCTGTCTAATAATTCGATTACGTTGAGTTGCAAAAATTAACAACCAATGTTTTTTTTTTTTGAAAATTTTTTATTTTTATGCTATCGCTTTTTCTTTTTATTAGCATAACAAAGTACTTTATAGTATATTAATTATCGTAATATATATTTTACATTCTAATTTCTTTCATAAAAAATGTTTATTAATTAATATTATTAAATTTTTATATTTAATTTTAATAGTGATGAATTTGAATCAACACTGTACATCTTGATAATAATCTATCATTTTTAGAAACAAATAATAAAAGAAAAAATTTCAAATTTGAGTTACGCGTCAGGATACCACCCCAGGTAGCCCATTCTACTGTCATCATCTTCTATCGTTAACAATTTAATTTAACTTTACTGCTTTGGTTCCAATACCCAGTTTTTCTTTTATTTTAATCAAATTAATATCAGAAGAAAAAAAAAAAAGAAAAGAGAGAGAGAGAGAGAGGGGGGGCGGCTATAAAATAAAATCGTTGGCAATTACATGGATGCTTCGATTAAAAATCCCCGGCCTGTGTCGTTGCATGCATAAAAGAGAGAAGTAATTCGACCAACTTCGTTGACCTTTGACAAACGCTGTATCCTGAGGCAGCAGGCATGGCTTGGGCAAAGTGGGTTTGGAAAATCAGCTCTAGCGAGAGCCTTGACAAGTTCCGCTGCGGCCCATCTGCAGGTGAGACTTGGACTTTGCGGTTTAACAACCCCTTAAACTTAATGTTCCTCTAGTTTTCAATATGAACAAGAAAATATATATATTTATGGTAATTAATGAATCATTTTCAACACAATTGGCGGTAATACCCGAAGAAAGATAGAATTGGGAAAAGCACAAGTTAACCTCAGGAAACAACAGCAGCAACATTAACCAACAGCAGCTAATCATATAAAACAAAAACGCAAAATTTATAAAAATAAAAAGATTTATTTTATTGTGTCGTTAAAATTTTAATTGACCACCTAATGAATAAAAATAAAAAGAAAAAAAAAATTGTGTGTGTGTTCGTGCCAAAGCTTACCTATTAATTTATCCCTTGAAAGTCTTTCAGCTGTTTACTTGGTTTTATGTCTGTGAATTAACTTCCACCTCATTTGACAGTAATAGATAATCCCAACACAAGTTGTGTCTCTGTAGATGTCAGTGTCGGGCATTCTGGTGATTAAATAGGTGCCACATGCAGGCTTGTAAATGGAGTGGGTGCTTGTTCCTGGTTGATAGATGGAAGTGACGCCTCCTCTGATATTGTTTCAATGGTGCTTCTAGTGGCTTTTTAACTTCGTGAATTTCTCTGACAAGTCCTTATTTACGATTAAGCCAAATATTTTCCTTTGGATGAACTTCATCCTTGGTGTCTTGTTGCTATTTCAGTGACTGATGATGTTAGGCAATATCTCTGAAAAGTGTTGGCTGAAAGGGAGTTCTCCGCATAGGCGGTCAAAAAGATTGATGCCCACTGCCTCATATTTCTGATCTGCAAATTAGAACAACAGTGCTGGATTATGAAATTTGACCTCAACAAATTTAAGCGTGAATGCTCTTGTTTTCTGTCATTTTCATCTGGAACTCAAGCAACTTCAAAACCAACCATTTCATTCTTATTCTTGCCCGTGACTAAGAGATGCTCTTGCCACTATGATCATGATTATACTGGTGTAATGTATATGGGTTCACTATGCAATGCCTATAGCACCTAGTGCATTCCTAGGAAAAACCCTGTAGTCACTAAATCTTTGGCTACTCTTATTCAACAGTATTTTTTTTTATTTCTTGGACACATTAATTAATGATGATGCAGGAACAACTCCTATCTTAGATTTGCTTTTCTATTTGAAGCATGCCCTTTTTATTGCTCACAATTGGCATGCAGCTGAATTTTGTCTCTGCTATTCCTATGAAGCAGAATGGGAGGGGAGAAAAGGAGTGCATGTCCAGATAAAAAGCATGAAAAACAGGAAAAAGAGACGGGATATATGGATGTATTCTAAGATATGGCTCCATTGAAGCTGTCAGGCAAGCACCAGTTTCCCGTGACGGTAACAATAATCTAATAATCCCCGATAATAATAAATAAATTAAATAAGAGAGAGGAGCCACTATTCAGCAATTTATCAGCACCCTGCCACCAGAGGGGCTAACATATGCCAAATTGTTGTTCAACCTTAAGTAAAGCACCCCACTTAATGACCAGACAGGATGAATTCCTTCTTAATTTATATAAAGAAGAATATGATCGTGTTGCATAGGATGTACCGCGTGCTTATTTTATACCGCAAAATGGGTACGTATTGACCTACTTTTATTGGTTTGTGCATGTGCTCATGCAAAATATTCTTCTTCTAAAACCCCCATGGGATCGATAAAATAATTGAAAATATTACATAGACACTAGTAGATTAGTGAGAAAACAAATTATAAACTCACATATTGTAATAATAATAATATTATTATTAATTTTATAATTTTAGTCTTTGATATATATAATCATAATTAAAAATAAAATTATAAATGTATAATTTATAATTATAATAGTGTAATACAAATCGCGTAAACTTTTATTTTGGGTACGAATCTCTGAAACAATATCAGAGCAGACGAATGTGGTAGAAAAAACGTAGCCTGTATTGGTGGACAAAACTGTGGGACACGGAGGGGGCTGGTGGAAAGCAGCTATGCCTTCGATGAGCCAATCTTTAATTCTAACAGTCACATGGGACATTCGATAAGGAAGATGCAACTTGGCTAACTACAAAGCAACAAAATAAAGATCTACAAAATTAGAGTTGGTTAAAGCTCCTAAAGGGGCATATGCAACTTTATTGCTCGCAGCATATGGTAATATATCATTTATGCACAGGAGGAATGCACATTTAGATTCATTAATTATTGATTAATGGGTTGGTTATTATATTTTTTTAACTATGGAAAAGAAAATATTGTTTTCCTCCGTGCATATCAAATATGAGTAAAAATAGCAACGTGCATGAGTCTTCATATGAATTCGTAGTAGTTGTTTTCTTATTAAACTTGATATAATCATTTAACATATATAAGAGAAGTTGACAATCAACAAAGTTATGAAGTTTATCCAACCAAAAACCTTGCAATTGATGCATTTTTGGATTTAATTAGTCAAAGAAATAAATACTTCTTCCTTACTCTAGTAATTAATTTAACAAAAGAAATAACAATTCACAGATTGTATATTCTATACTTTATACAAAATTTGTTGACCTTTTTCGCGAAGCCAACTATATACATAGCAAGGGGAAAATAATTGTATAACACTATCTTAATAATAATTATTAAAAAAAAACAATATCTTTATAAATTATAATTCTTGTGCAATTTTTTTTGCATTGCTTCTTTTACTACTCATCCTAATAAAAATATTATAATGATTTCCAACTAGGAAAAACAAAACATGAAACTTTGCGAATGAGAAAAGCGTTAATGGTATTGTATTCATGAATTTACAATATGTGTGTGTGTGTGTGTGTGTGTGTGTGTGTGTGTGGGAAGTAGTTCCCGCAAGCATGGTCTCTTTTCCAGACTATTAATTACGGATGTAGATTAAGCAAGTTTGTCCACTTAGTTCATTTTCTTTTATGTTTGTGAAGCTAACTGATTACCTGACTTAAGCTGCAAAGAGCAATAAGAGTAGAGAAGCTCCAACAACCAAAAGAAGATAGCCAAGCATGCATGGCGTGATTAATTATAGCTTAATATGCTTATGATTGATGCAACCCCTCATCATGTCGGTGAAACCCTAGCTTGCTAACTGATCCATCAAGCAAAATAAAAATTGCGTCCAAAACGATGCACGTTAACAAATAATTAGTTATAGCTTTTGCATGATGAAGGAAGCCACATGGGGGTTATTAATCTTTTCCATCTTCAACCAACATATTTTATTTTTCTTACTCCCTAGCTGTCATCTGGGTATGCTACTTTTGCAACCAGAATGGGCATGCTCTTTAATTTTTAACAAAAGAGGTGATGTAAAGAAGCTAGCGAGCAAGTGGAATCAACTAAGGCCCATTCTAGTTGTGCTTCTTCACGTTTACTATTTGGCATGACTTTACCATCCATTTTCGCTTTAGCAGCACTACTTTTCTCTGCCTTCAATTCTTTCACATAGAGTACTTAATCCCCCCAGTATGGTCCTCTAAACACATACCTAAAGTTTTATCCTCCATGATTTGGCAAAAGCTCAATTAATTTTCTCTCATAGGTGATTCTTAGAGGAGGTGATACCCTTTCCTTGTTATTACAGTTAGGTCATATTATATTATACATTTTGCATATACTCTAAGTGTAGCTTTTCGTTTAGGCTAAAAACAGATCACTTTTGTATTAAAATTAGGAGCTTCGTGAGATTCACCACCTTGTAATATGGGTTTATCTTTCTATTTTGGTCAAAAGCTGTGATTAAGGGGTTCATAAAGAAGTATTCTCTTATATTATCTAATACTAGGAGTTTGAGTTATGTGAACAAATGATATTCCTTTTTTTATTTTATTTTATTTACTTTATATATATTATCATGTCAAGAACATGTCACATGCACCATAATTAACACATTCTAAAAATTACTTTCTTATAATCAAGCCCGAGGAATCAAGCATAATTTAACAAGATAGAGAACATACTCACTGGATACTCAGGCTAACGTCTGGAGCAAGTATGTGACATTGATCTAAAGGTAGTTAGTTTCGATGTGATAGCTACAGGAAACAAAATCCTTGGGGTCATGACAAAGGGAGGAATAGAAGAGGAAAAACTGGGAGAAGGGTTGAAAAAATAGAATAGAAAGAAGAGTATATTAGATGGGGTTGGTGGACTCCAGCCACAATTACATTATCCATCCTATTGCATTGGTTCCAAATGGTAACTAATGGATGATAATGAACAGACAAAAGAGCTTAAGCCAAGCATAAAGCCAGAGCAGGGCATCTTATCGTACTCCTCGTAAATGGCCCGAGATATTGTACAACCAAAGAGTGGCCAAAAATCTTTTATCGTAAGGTCACTAGTTGCCCATTTGAGCATTATTTTTGGAAGGCCAGCACTCTTCACTTTCAAGTAAAGTTTCTGTGGGCATTAACCATCAGCATATGCCAGATGCACATACAGATCAAGTTGTATATAATTTTTAGGCATGATTGCACTTAAAATTTCTAGTTCCTAGTTGATGATATTCCAATAGTTGGAAACATCCTGTGAACCAACCTTTTCGGTCTGAAAATAAAACAAATAATAATAATAATAATAATAATAATAATAATAAAAGAGCATAAATTAAAAGATTATTCAAACCACTATTGCCAACCTGCTAGAAGATATGCAATTAGCCTAAAATATTCAACTAAAAACAGTATGAGAAGGCTGGCAAGTCTCAATTCAGAAATGGGTGGCCTAACAGTCAAAATGCCATTTTCATAAGATTTTTGTGTGTTAAAAGTGTACTGCATTAATTATACATATCTAGTTGAATCTAGCATGCTATCCCTGCTAACCTTGCCTCTAATCAAATGTAGGTAACCAGAACACAATTTAGTGGCCCGGATTCTATTATTATTATTATTATTATTATTATTATTATTGTTATTATTTTATAAGAGCACTAAGTACGGCATAGTTAAGACAACTTAACTAGAGTCAAAATTGTGGCCAGTTGAACTCTTCTTGGAACAATGTGATAGATCATATTGGAAGAATTTTAGTTGTCGATTGAACTCAAAAGTTAAAATCTAATTTTGAAAATTGGCTAAATTAGTTATTTTATTTTATTTTATTTTTGAAATCGTGTGAGATCCCTAATTTTCATTTTATAAATAATAATTCAAATTTGCATGATATGATAGATTATGCTTTCTCTAGTATATATAAGAAAAATCTAATCCTCAAATTACTGTGTATGGGTCTCAAAAGTTGTTAACCAATAATTGGCCGTTCACATGCATACTCCTTGGCCATCATTAAAAGACACATAAAATGTACTAGCGCATGTATATGCACATTAGAACTACTTTTATGCCAAGAAGGTGATGGCACATACCATGCTTATTGTGCAATTTCTTATATAACTCCTTAGGCATGAGATCTATTTGCATGTCTATCTAATACCCATTAACTCATATTTTTTGATGACAAAAAGTCCCTTTAAGAAAAAAAAAAAAAAAAAAAAAACAGGGTTACTAACACAGTATCTTACCACTGCTTGAGGTATGAAATATACTTAGGGCTTTAAACCCAACATTATGTACTTAATTTACACAATTTTAAATTTACCCTTACCACTAGGCTAGCTTTGAGCGGCTAATGCCCATTGGCCCATATTATTACATATACACAAGCAAGAAAAACGATGTATAGACAACTAAGAGCTAAAACATTGTTCTACGAGTGCCGGCAAGAAGGCGACGAGTGGAGGAATTTCTCAAAAGAAAGACATACGAGATTCTAATGGCTAATAAGGACATCCGTGCCTCGGTTAGAGCAAGAAAGCTGGCTTGGTCATGAACAAAAGCCGGCCCCCTATTACGAGTACCAGTTCATCATCGGCAACGGTGACCGGATTGTAGCCACATGAGTGAACACGAGATAACATCCAAACCTCAAAATGATAAGAGCAATTGTTTTAAGTTATTCATAATCAAAGTTTTGTTTATGTTAACTAGCCATTCGGGTGAATTTGGTTATCTCTTAATTGAAGCATTTTTAGGTTTATAGTAAACATATTCGAAACAACACAAATGCTATTTTCTTAGGTTGTCTTGATCTTTCTTTCTTTCTTTCTTTTTTTTTTTTGGTTCAAAAAAGCCCGTCCCGATTCAAAACTATATTTACTTTAATATGAGTATTTTCATTTCTTATCTAGTAATTACAAATATATTTATTTAAGTATTTTTATTTCTGTGACACTTATTTTTAGACATGTTGTTCAACAACCCAAATCCCACAACTAACTGTGATAAAGAAGTTCATTATCTCCAATGCTCACATCTAACTGTCCTCGTAATGGCTACTACTCCTTCATGCATTGCTCTATCTAGATTATTTAAATAACGCGTTAAATTTTATTTTTATTTCTCTTTTCACCATACATTATAACACTGGTCTAGGGACTGAATCTCAAATACTGTTTTTAGATCAATATACATGCAGATCACGTCTCCTGGATAGGCGGCTATATAGCTTATATATTTAGTGGTAACAGTTCGACATATGTCATTAAATACTAAAGTGATATGTAACTGAATTTTGATGAGCCAAGCATTGACTTAGTGCGTTCCTCTGTAGATCGGATCTAAATTTCTCCAGTTATTGGTAATTTACAGAGATATATAAGCCGCTAACTGCTAAGTTCACTTTGACCACATACAGATTGCAGAGGCATTTATGTGAAATTGGCGGTTTATAATATCCGTCAAACATTAAAGAAAAAAAAAAAAAGCTTATAGAAGTCAACACCAGCGCAGTGCCTTTACATTCACAGCTTTCCACACTAAATTTTGGAGTCTCGCCAAATTGCCAAATTACAGGTCCACTAAGAAAGTTACCATTTTAGCTCCCAAACCCACATTTTCACCTTTGATAGAAATATCTAAAAGCTCCATAGCAGATAGTAGGGACCATCCATTCTTGCACTCGACAATCCTAGAGGGAGATGAGAAATGGTTACATGCATATACACGCACATATATGCGTGGATATATGTATATATATATTTTTAGAATGAGGGGAAAAGGAAAGCAACTCTGTGGTTCCTATACTAAGATTCTTGGCACGAAAGACGCACAATTTGCAGTCCAAAAAACATTTTAATTAACTCGCGGGTGGCCCTCTTTGTCTAGGAAGCTATAGTTACTTCCAAGGCTCTACCAAATTGTCTGAAAATTACTGTCGTTGTTATTTATACAGTCCTGTCCATGCCAACAAACTTAGCTGGACCATGCTGGAATTGGGGCAATAAAGTTTTAAGTGCCATTGGAATATATAATTAAAACCAAAAAAAAAAAAAACAAGAAGAAGAAGAAGAAAAAATAAAGAAGAAAAAGCTGCTTATTGGTTGAGACTATAGTGTGATTAACATAGAAAACTGAGAATATGCCAAGACATAGCTGCGCTCTTTTGTTTTAACATAAGAAGGGGAAATCTTATAAGAAAAAAAAATAAGTAAAAAGTAAAATGAGAAAGATAAATAATATAAACTAATAGCATTTTACTAAATTTTATAAATAAATAAAATTAAACATAAAAATATTATTTTTATTATCTTTTCATATCTTTCACTACGATGCTATATTTATCTCAAAAATTATAAATTATCCCGAGCCAACACTTTTCTTTGCATATATATATATATATATATATATATATATATATATATATATATAAATTATCACGCAGGCGGAGGAATAAATAAAAAATATATATATATATAAAGAGGACCACAACACCTGGTAGCTCCGCATAGTTTCCACCCACACTTAAAGGCACATTTGATGCCGACTTGAATTTCACACCGTCCCTACTATTTTTAGTTTTCCTTGTAAACGAAGAGTTGCAACGCCAGCCGGACAGACTGTAGCCACATGCAAGCGTCGACATAGCTGCACTTGATCATGGCACAAGGCGTCAATGGCATGCTTTGCAAAGTTTTAGCTGCCTCTGCACAAATCCACTGGAGTAGATCTCAGTACACAAAGACTGATCTAAGATCTTACATATAACCCAATTGGACTTGGGGACGACCGCACAGAATCAAGAACAGGGGCCATTGCAATTGTCGAAAAGGAAAAAGACTGGCGAGGGGCAGGGCCAAGGTGAGGGACCCAGATTGAGTAATGCCCAAAATAATTAATTAAAGAAGGAAACGAAAAGGTCCAAAAGAATAACGGCCGAGAGGGGTGTGTGTGTGTGTGTGTGTGCGTGCGTGTGTGCGCGCATGTGTGTGTGTTGGAGAGAGAGTATTCTTGGTGTTGCTATCAAGACAAAGGAAGGAATAGAGAGAGAGAGAGAGAGAGAGAGAGAGAGAGAGAGGTCTGGGGCAGTTAGTTGAGAGTAGGTTCTAAAGCCGGAGGGGATGCTCAATTGGACTGACATTGGCCATTGGATTATGGTGGCGTAAAATTCTCAAGTTGAGTACACGTGCTGCTTCCACCTCTCTCTCTCTCTCTCTCTCTCTCTCTCTCTCTCCCTCTTTTTTATCTTTGCTTCCATGCATGGATTTCTCCTCCTAAAAATAGTGAACCTCTATACTCATTCTCTCTCTCTCTCTCTCTCTCTCTCTCTCTCTTTCTAGTTTTTGTGCTTTGTCTTTGGTCATTGCCATCATTGGCAACAAAGGTAATAGACCCCAACAGCTCCTCAAAATTCGATCTTTTCTCTTTATATTTCAACTGCCCAAGAAGTTAGTGAGCTATCAGCTATTCACTTCAAGACTTTCTTTTTTGTGCATCTAGATCTCGTTGTTAGCTGTAGAATTATGTCAAATCTCGGATGTGTTCTTGTTCAATCGGCTCAGAAAGCAAGGAGAACTATGATCTGGAGCTATTTCTTTTGAATAATCCACTATCATTTTGTTTTTCTGATCTGGGTTTCATTGTCTCTTCACTGGGTCCTCTGTTTCATTACCCTGCTCGAGTTTGACTCCAGTGTAGTTTTTGGGGTTCTTTGATCAGATTAGACGCTTTCAATTGTTCATCTGATCTGGTTTAATTCTTAGTTGAATTCTCACTTAATAACTCAAATCCATGGAAGAAGACAGAGAATTCAAGCATGTTTGCAAGTTCTGCAGCAAGAGCTTCCCTTGTGGTAGATCCTTGGGAGGACACATGAGGTCTCATATGATTAATGATATTTCAGCTCAAATTGATGGCACCATTGTCACCAGGAAAAAGCTCCCACCTCTGAACAACAACGGTGGAGCCAATAGCTTTAACACTGGTACTGAAGCTTCTGCCTATGGCCTCAGAGAGAACAGAAAGAAGACATGGAGATTTGCAGATCACTCAAGTAGAGATAACTCATACTTTGACAAGTTCTGCAAAGAGTGTGGAAAAATTTTCCCTTCTTGGAAAGCTTTGTTTGGTCACATGAAGTGTCATTCACAAGAAAAAGAAAGACTGTCTAAAAACAATAGCTTGGAGGAGCTGCAAGATTCTTGGACTAGTGCTAACAACCAGAAGATGGTCATGGATAGCCAATCTGACAATGAAACTGCCACTCCTAACCGGAAAAGGAGATCGAAAAGGAGAATAAGGTACATGGGCACGGCAAATTCTTCTTCTATGTCCATTCCTAATAATGCTTCCTCTTCTGCTTCTGAGATAGAGCAAGAACAAGAAGAGGTTGCTCTGTGCTTGATGATGCTCTCTAGGGATGTTGGTCAATGGGGTGGCCTGAATTCTGGTACGGAATCCTCTGATAATGATTCTGTGTTCTTGGAAACTAATCGGGTTAACTCCAAAGCTGAAGTTAGCATCTGTAATACCAATATTATTGAGACCAAGAAATCTACGGCATTTGTTGATAAGAAGTTCCAAATTGGCAAATCCAAAATCTCTGCCTCTGAGATCTCTGGAAAAGGGTCTATCAAGGATGATAGAGTTAATAAGTCTCGGCTAGGCCTAGATGATCAATCTGGGGCTGAATTGGGCGAGAATTCAATTAAGCAACTTGGATTAAATCAAGCTAAAATGGTTTCCAGTAAGTGCCACCCAAGCAAGAGAAAGTTTCAGGATTCTTTTGATCATGAGTTGAGGTCAGATTCCTTAAAGAAGCCGTCGAGCAAAAATCCGGTGGATTCTGAAGTTTGCAAAAACTCTGATAAAACCAGCAAATTTGAGTGTGCTACCTGTAACAAGGTCTTCCACTCATACCAAGCTCTTGGGGGCCACAGAGCTGGCCACAAAAAGATCAACTGCTTTGCTTCGAAAATTGAGAGCAGTGACAAGAGTATTGAAACCGAGCTCTCTCCAGACCCAACTGCAGATAGTAAGCTGATCGAACCCACAAACAATGGTGTCACAATTGATGTCCCGAACACGGAATGTGACAATAAGGCAGAGATGAGTTATGGGGGAAAGAAGAGTAAAGGGCATGAGTGCCCAGTTTGTCTAAAGGTGTTTCCATCAGGACAAGCATTGGGAGGTCACAAGAGGTCTCATTTAGTAGGGGGAACTGGGGCTAAAAACAGCCAGACCAGCACAATTCAAGAACCAAATCCAGCAATAAGAGACTTCCTGGATCTTAATCTTCCAGCTCCTGGTGAAGAAGAAAGCAATGGCCTTGTGGGGTTTAGTTCATGGTGGAGTGGAAGCAGCCACAAGCATGAAGGCTTGGTGGGCTTGATCTCCAGCTGAGTTATATACATAATCCTTCTGACCGTGGTTTCCAGAAACAAGACTCAAGAGTGTACAGATTCATTCATTCTTTTACAGACTCAAGCACTATCCATGGTACAAGTATACTCTTGATGGCCTCTTTAACTTTGGGCCAATTTCACAACGTTCCATCTTCAAAGCAAATGTAAACTACCTTCGGTTTTTTATTTGTTATTTTTTCACTTCTTGTTTGTTTTTATTATTTCTTGTTTACTTTTGTTTATACATAGAACTACTTTTTGGAATAATATTTTTTAATCATTTTTCTATAGAGAAAGTAATTACAGATATAGAAAATATGAAGAGAAAGACGATAGAAGATAATGTGTTTAGGGAGAGGGTAGAAAGTATTGAGAACATTCACACAGTTGTAAGAAAAACAATTAAACAAATTTAGTTTTTTTTTTTCTCATTTTTTTTCCTTAAAAGGTAATATAATGTTTTTTTTTTTTTTTTAAAAAGGTCTATCAAGCATATTGACTGTTGTGACCGTAAAGAAAATATAAAACGACAATTATATCAAATGAACCTAATCCTACATGTTTTCCATTATGTTTTGTTTTTTTTTTTCCCTTCCTTACGGTGTAAGCCTCTTTTGTTGCAATTGTAAGGCATATTAATATTTCATGTCTGCAGACACCCCATACTGGAATTGAGAGTGATGCTGCATTGTTGCTAACGGAACTTTGAATTTTAGTCTTCCCCGTCGAAGAATTCTCTGAATTTTGAGGTCTTCATTTTTCCTTAAAAACAAAGATAGATGAGTGAGGTGTTGAAAACTTTGGATGGGTGTGCAGACCTGGCAAGGTAGAAGTTAAATTTAATATTTTTATAATGTAAACTAAGATAGAGTGTGGGTTCGAGGTGGTTGTTTAGTCACCCACCATGTAACATGACAGCCCATCTCACTTCATCCTTCCTCCTCGGGCTCTATACTTGTAGTTGTAGTTTTAATTTATTCAATAATGCTTCTTAATCTACCGGTTGTGTAACAAATCTGCCGGATTAATGCTAGCATGAGCGGTGGGAGCAAGAAAACCCCAACTATTTTGTTCTTTAAGCAAGAAGTTGCTTCATTCAGCATAAGTCGTCACAACCATGAATTAATTATCTCGCGTTTGTAAAGACTTTGGTTTTTTTTTTTTTTTTTTGTTGTTTCCAACTATGAGTTACATTGTAGTGTAGTAATAAAAAAATTATTTGTTATCATATTAAAAGTTATAAATTTAATATTTTATTAAAAATATTTAGTAAAATTAAATATACACTTATAGAATTAAATTCTTTTATTTTTTTCTCTTCGACATCAAGGTCTATACGCTTGATTAATGAAAATAAAAGTTCAAATAACTTTATTATGTGGCTGCTCCTCGAAAAAAATAAAAAATAAAGACCTTATTACGTGGCTGGTAGCAAATATGCCCTGTTTATGCGCCCTAGACGAACTATCTCATGATACTATTGTCAATATGTGTTGTTTTTCTAACCTCGGTGGCAATGAATTTTTAACTAAGGAAAATTTGGTTTTAAGAATTGAGAATGAAATCAGAACCGAAGAGGTCAATTTCGAATTGTAATTTGAATGAAGAGTTTGTGAGATTTATGAGGAAGAAAATCGTTACTCATTATATAATTTGTTTTTTATTTATTAGTTATGATGTATATTTACTATCATGAAAATATAAGATATTTGTGAATGCGGACCTCCATAAATCTCAAAAAATATGAAATGAAATGAATATTACCAAGTAACATGAAATTAATATGATTGTATTTTGATTAGAAAAAACAAGATCATGTGAATTATAAAATTAGCATACTAAATTATAACAACGTCCTTGCATTGTTATACTTTTAATATGGAATTGTAGTTAATTATTTCATATTAGAGGCATCATTGGACATCCATTTGAACTCTATATAATAAATTGTGTTGTGCAAATAAAAATCAAACTTGAAATGTGGAACAAATATCATTCACCCTTTTAGTCAAAAATTTCCAATTTTCTTCTTTTTTTTTTTTTTTTTTCGGTTTCTTATTGTATTTAACGTGTGGTTATTTGTGCCGTGTTCAGGAAGAACTTAAAAAAAAAAAAAGAAAAAGAAAAAGAATATATGAGATATAAGTTAAAGGTTTAAATATTTAAATTGTGATGCTCCAAAATTCGCAGTCCAAGTTGCTTGATATGCTAAATAGGGTTTTAGAATTTCTCATTGCTGCTCCTCCCTCTTGTATATAAAATGAGAATTTATATTAGATGCATAATATTAAATCTTAAATTTATTAATATATATATATAGAATAATTTTTTTAATTTAATAATATTTAAATAATAAGTTGGATAAAAATATTAATAAATAATTTTTTATATTAACTCGCGTGTGTCATGACCGATATATTAAGCACTTTTTTTTTTGGTAAAAAAAAAAAAAGAGTTTTCGTGTAATTTAACCAAATTGTAACTTACAATTGCAATTAGTTTTTATTTTTGCAGAAAAAAATAAATTATTAAACACAGTGTGTTGTAACGACGTCGGTTCTATAACAATCTCTTCTCCTTCAAAAAGGAAGCACGCGCATCAAACCCGGTAATATGTGCGAGAGACGGACGGAAAACCTCAACAGAGGGACAGAGACGTTAAATTAAGCCCTAGCGAGTAGCGAGGAGACAAATCATCAGACGACGTCGGCAGCTCTCTGTTCTTCGACAGCACACCGACCAAATCGTCGATTCGGTTCGAAACCAGTTTCTTTACCTCTACAATTTGTCTTCAATCTTCTCCAAATTTACCAAAATTGCCCCTCTCTCTCTCTCTCTCTCTCTCTTGCCTTTTGCTCCTTACTTATTCGTGTTTCTACTTGATCAAGAACTATCTTTTTTTTTTTTTAACTTTTATTTTTAAAAAGATTAGGTTATAGAGAATCGTCTGTATCGGAGGGGCATTACGATATCCATGAGCATAATCATCGTACAGTTTCGTGTTTTCTTTTTTTTTTTTTTTTAATTGTTGTTGTGGTAAGTGTTAGGGGTTTTGTTTGTTATCTTGCCCTGTTTTGACGATTCTTGTACTGATGTCAAAACGAAAATTTTGGCTTTAATGAATATTTTAAGTGAACCAGATAATGACTTATGTGTCATGTAGGGTTTCGCGTTATGGGGACAAAACCGGTTTATTAACGTAGTAGTCTCGGAGAGCCTTGGTGTGACAGTTACTGGGTGATCTTACCCATTCTGACTTGGAGGTTACAGGTTCCGGCCGCTTGTAAGGCTGCATGACATTGCCTAGTGCACTGGGACACCTTTACACGTGCACGCGCACACGCACAATTAGATTTTTTAATTGACTCCGCCAGATAATATTTATCTGGTCTATATTGTCCATGACTGTGAACTCGGTTTGCAATGCCATTTAAATTCTTGCCTTTGTATGAACGAACAATCTTACTTCCTTGACACTGGGAAGCAGCAGCTAAATTCAATGACATCCGTTTTGGTATTGTTTTATATCATCGCGTGTTTTTGATATTATCAGTTTAAGATTTTTTGGTTTTTTTTTTTTATTTATTTATTGATACAGTGAAAATGGGGGACAATAGTTTGAAGACCTGGGTGTCAGACAAGCTATTCTCATTGCTCGAGTATTCCCAGCCCACGGTTGTCCAGTACATGATCAGTTTAGGTGAGTTGCCTTTGCTTGTTCTTAGTGTCTTAATCGTCATTTCCATCCTGTGTTTGCAAGTGCACGCATGTGCATGCGTGCTTATATGTCTGAATAATTTCGGCAAGAATTTTTTTTCTTTTAAATTTTCTCAAAATGTAATCTCGTGAAGAAGGAAGATTGTTAAAGTATCATTTTACCGATGTATAGTCTTTATGGTAATAGCAAGAATGTTTACAGCTGAAAGCTACTACTGTTGCAGCTAAACAAGCAAAATCACCTGGTGACTTGTTGGGCCAGCTAGAAAAGGAGTGTGGATTGCCGTCATCGGCCGAAACTCGCTCTTTTACCGAAGAGCTTTTTGCTAGAGTTCCCCATAAAACATCTGGTGCAAATGTGAGTTTCTATTGTTGAATGTGTATGAACAAGTTTGGTTAGTGTGTGTAATCTTATAAGATCTGTTCCTTTACAACCTTCATCCAATTATTGCCCAGCAGCTTTATCAACAACAAGAACGGGAAGCTGCTATGTATGCAAGGAAGCAAAAGACTTATGCACTTTTGGATGCTGACGACGATGATGGCACTGGAGGTGGTGGTATCAGTCTTGACACTGGTTCTGTACCTGCAAGAGCTGATAGACATAAGAAGCGGTTCAGGAAGAAGATTGAAAGTGAAGAGGATGAAGACAATGAGGCAGAGTGCTTATACTCTTACTGATAGAATCAAATTTTTTGTTCCTTATGGTAAGCTGTTGGTCAACACCACTTCTAACATCACGCATTCCTTTTGTTTTGACAATATGCAATGCTGCAGGTGGTTAAACGAGTGGAAGACAGACATGTTAAAAGACGCTCTTCCGTGGACGAAGAGGATGGCTCTGAGGTACATTGTGTTTCTGTGAAGGCTGGCTGCTGGTCTTTTTAATCAATTTTACTCTTTAACTTCCCCATAATTTTTAGGGAAGAATTGTTTATCATGCTGTCTCATGGTGAGATTCTTGTGGTCCATGGATGGGCTATCAATTCCATTTCCAGGATTAAACAGATGAATTAAGCTTCTTAAAAACTTTTCTTTGGAATTTCAATTTACTTGCTTGTTAGTTCTTTGATAGTTTTCACCACAGAAGATTCACATACAGGTTTTATATGTGCTTTGCAGTTAGATGAAGAGACATTGCATGATCAAAGAGAAAGGGAGCAATTAGAGAGAAATATAAGAGAACGCGATGCTGCACACACTCGGAAGGTACAAATTTGCATTTGACAATCTAATGCAGTGTTCCTGTCACTGTGATGCTACCAGTCTGGAAACGTACTTGGATCTTTTTAATCTTATGTAAACTTTTCTGTCCAATGTTTTCATTTTTTACTCTACCAATGGTAATTCTAAGCCTATCATCTTAAGCAAACATCGTAAATTGTGCAGCTATAGAACTTATATGTTTGCATTTTGGTAATGGATTTCAAATGAATATGCTATCTTGGGTTGGCTTAAATAGGATGCATTACCTTATATACTTTTCTTTATTATGTTTGGAGTCTGCTGGACTACTGGTTTGAATGTGCATAAATATCTGCATACACACACAAGGGCCACATGCATTGACCTGAAAGCACAAGGATATTTGGAAATATACTTGCAAGTTTTAAATATTCAAAGGAAAATGTTCAGTTATGTAATTTTAATGCCACTGACATACTTCCTTTTGGACCTACTATGACAGCCAACAGAGCAAAAGTTAACAAGAAAGGAGGAAGGTATAACTTCTTAAAATTCATGTACAGATACAGCCCCCCTGATGAAAGGGATAAATTAATGCATATAACATACAATGCTGCTATTTATCATTGCATAACAGAAGAGGCAATTCGTAGATCAAATGCTTTGGAGAAAAATGAGATCAACACTTTGAGGTTCATCCTAATTCTCTGATGGTTGTTGGGACTTTCCTCATTTGTTTACTAGTTTTTTCTTCCTCATCATCTTTTCCTCTTTGGATCTAATTCAGAAAAGTATCAAGACAAGAGTATCTGAAGAAGAGGGAGCAGAAGAAGCTGGAAGAACTTAGGTATCTTATAATCCTGTATTGCTTTTTTGTTAATTTGCTTTTGAAGAATTTCAGCCTGGAAAAGCTTTGATCTTTTAGTGGAATATTTCTGATTGCTTGGTCTATTGTCTTATTGTCTTGTTTTTTCCTCTATTTTTTTCAATTGCATACCTTTTCGTGCTTATAAAATAGTCATCCATGTGTTTCTCAGAGATGACATAGAAGATGAACAATATTTATTTGAAGGGGTCAAGCTTAGTGAAGCAGAAAAACGTGAATCAAGGTAATGATTAATTCTTTGCATCGAATGCTTATCTGCCACATTATTTTCTCCTTTTCTGCAGATACTAAAATCTTGTGTGTGATGAATTTTTGGCTGCCATTGTTGTATATTTAATGGCTTGAATATGCTTCTGTTTTGTTTCTCTCTCTCTCGCCCCACTTTCCATGCACACCTGTACACATCCATGCACATGCACAGATGATCACATATGTATTGGCATATTGTATATCTGCAGGTTTCTCTTTCTAGCAACATAATAAAAGAAGTGGATCTGTTTTATGGGCAGAACCCATGTGATAGATCTATCCAATAAAATATTTTTGCTGCCCAGTTCCATCATAGGCCAGTTCGTTTTTTGAGGGAATTTATTAAGCCAAGTAATGTTATTAAAGTGGTAACGTTTCTTATCAAACACTGCCTGTTTCTGGTGAAATGACAATGTATCCACTCTTATTAGTTTTTTATTTTTCTTTTTCCTTGTGGGCATGAAATAATAAAAATGGGTTGCAACTCACTTCGTAGGCTTTCAATCCTGTTGTTTTTGAGATATAGCCTGTCCTCCAGGATATGATGGCTCTTGACTGTAGCTATAACATTTTCTATTTTTTGGTTTCTATGAAACTTGTTTTGTGACTTCTGAATATTTGCTATTTGTGCAATGTTGTCAATGTCATGTGCAGTAAAATTTTGTAATTTAAGTTGTTTCAGCATATATCATTGGTAAGAATCATGTATTTCTCATTCTTGGCAGATACAAGAGAAAAATTTATGAGCTTGTAAAGAAGAGATCAGAAGATGCTGATGACACAAATGAGGTAGTTAACCATTCTTGCAGTATGATAGTAGGTTCACTAAGTTGCTTTTACTACTTTTATATCATGATGGCATGCACTTTGTAATCTCGAAGATGATTCCTAGCTCTTTACATTTTCTTATATACATTGGTATCACCAACTAATTGTTGTTCTAATAATTTCTCTGTTCACATATTGTCATTATTATATGGTTTACAGATCCTTATATCTGTTCAATTCTATGTGTCATTTGCCCACCTTTATGTAGGCACATTTGTGCACTCACACACAAAGCACAGACGTGCACATGGTTATGGAGGACAAATCTAGTGTTCTTAGCCAAAGTAAGAAACTGTAACTAACATGTCTAATGCATTGCAAAACCTGTTAGTGAGAAGAAGTTGATGGTAGTGTTGTTTAACTCCATCAATTTTCTATTCAGATATGTTTCTTGTTGCCATTAGAATAGACATTGTGAGCTTACTACAGGATGTGTCAACCTATTTCATCTTTCTGGAGTGCAGTACAGGATGCCAGAAGCATATGATCAAGAAGGAGGGGTTAACCAAGAGAAGAGATTTGCTGTGGCATTGCAGCGTTACAGGTCACTTTCAAAGATCATGCTCCCACTGGTTGAAATTACGAAATTTTTAAGACAATGCATAAACCTTACTTTGTTGGAGAATTCATGATCTGCATTTTACTCATGTATTCTGCACATGATAATTTATTGCACTTACCCGTTTGCAATTTTTTATTGTAGGGACACTAGTGTGGGGGATAAAATGGACCCATTTGCAGAGCAGGATGCTTGGGAAGATCATCAGATAGGTAATCTTGTGGGCATTGTAGAGTTCTAGAAGCATCTCTCCTTCTGCTTTGCAAAAATTATGTTAGTTGCTTTTGGGACTAATTCTGAACTTATGTTGCAGGCAAAGCAACACTGAAATTTGGTTCAAAAAATAAAAAGCAAATATCTGAGGACTATCAGTAAGTGAAAACATATCCAGATTATGTCAAAGGCAATGAGATTCTGGCCCAGTCACTTTTATAAATCATTTTAATCTGGGTTTAATTTTCAATTAGCATTTTGATTTTTAATCTCACTTTCTCATATATTCTCCACTTCTTTTTATTCATATTTGATTGAAGTTATGAGAAATGTTCATGTTGCAGTTTGTTTTTAAGATGTAACACTGATACCAAGCATCCTCCTATTATGTATAGGTTTGTGTTTGAGGACCAGATTGACTTTATCAGGGCATCAGTTATGGAGGGTGATAAGGTATACATGGTTTTCCTCTTATTTTAGGCGATGAAACTTTTTTTTCTTTAGAATTGTGTATGATTATGTTCTCCTTTTATGCAGTTTGATCATGAGCTGCCTGCTGAGTCTCTTGACAGATCTGGGGAAAAATCAGTTTTCGAGAAGCTGCAGGTGTGCACTTTAATGTCTAACTTTTATTCAACTTTTTTCCTTCCTGTCAGTTTCCAATACATGTGTGGAACAAGTATGTTGGATGGCAGTGATTCATATGAGACATGCGGGGATAAAATATATTCATCTGGTAACACTTTGTGTGCACTGGTTAGGCAACATGGACTGTTAACTTGCTGGGAATAATGGGTACTATTTCCTCCTAGACTAAATGAATGAACTAAAATTGCAATCCATATGCATCTATTGCACAATATGTTATGAGCTTTCCTCTTTAGTAAACCTGTATTGTGGTTAGATCTTATTTGGTGTTGTATTAGTGGCTGCCTGTACAGATGGAGCTAACCCTATTAATACTGGGAATAAATAAATGTTAGAATTACATGCATCTTGTTAGGCTATCTTTTCAAGAGTGATGCTCACTTCGATGATTAATATACTTGCATTAGTCACATTTGACACTGAGGATCCGTTTTCTTTCTGGTGTAATTATGATTGGAATGGGAATGGTACTAACTTACATTGGATGTTATTGTTACTTATGACCATCCCTCTCTTCTTCTTCCCCCCCCTTTTTTTTCCAGGAGGAGCGAAAAACCTTACCTGTTTATCCTTATCGAGATGAACTTCTTCAAGCTGTAAATGATCATCAGGTTTTCAGATTTTCCATGTCACATTTTATACTTACACCAGAAACTAACTACTGGGTCTTTTTTTCTCTGATGGCCATTTTCCATAGATAAATATTTTAAATGTATATATATCCTTTTACATGAACTCAAACTATTACCAGGGTAACATCTTTTTGGCACCAGGAAGTATGGGCAATGTTATGAGATATAGTTTTGAGAATCAATGGTAGGGACCCAGTCCAATTTTGACTATGGTAAAAAGAAAGGAAGTGGGAAAATTTTCTGTTTTCTGGTTTGGGGTTCTATTGAAGTTTACACCTTGCTGGGTGAGGTTTCCTTTGTTTTTATTTTGATTTTCCTAGGTGAAGATGAACAATAACTTGAGGAATCCTAATGATTTTGGTTCTGTAGGGGGTACATCAGGAAAACCAATAGATATAATGTTATTCCTTTATTGTGAAAAGGTAATTTTTCTAACTGTAATTCACTGAAAAAGAATGTTATTCTAATGTGGTACCAACCAGACCTAGATGTTTTCTGTGTTTTTCTGCTTTCAAGGGCCTCTTCTAGTTTTCCATTTCCATTCATTCTAGATAATTTTGATTGGGGCTTCACACTTGTAGTTATCCATCTGGTAACTCAACATATTGATAGGTAACCATGGGAGAGCATCTTTACCTTGGCCTATGATTTAGAAGTATTTTGAACACTTGACAGGTAGCCAAAAACAGGTGCTTGAGTGCTTGTAACTTGAAATGTGCATATTACTTATGTAACCATACATAGGTCTTCTTTTTGAGTTGTAGGTTGGTTGGCTTTTGATTGGATCAAAATTTTGTTGCAGGTTATTGTAATTGTAGGAGAAACAGGTTCAGGGAAGACCACGCAGATACCCCAGTATCTCCATGAAGCTGGTTACACCAAGCGAGGAAAGGTACAAATCTGCTCCTTTCTTTGCATCTTTAACTTAAACATTTCATGATCCTTTTTTTTTTTTTCCGCAAATCGTGAATTCAACTTGATGCAATCAAAGAAGAGATAATTTGACTATAGTTCTGCTTAATGTCTATATGTAGGTTTATCTTAGGTTAATTTATCATTTAGGAATGTTGTCTTTTTTAGGAGGATTACTAGTAGAATGAAAGTAATTATTGGGCCTATTTTCTATTGGGTTTTGCTTAGGCCAGAAAGGTTATAATAGCTAGTTGTCTATAAATGCCTGGGAGATGCCAAATGATAATATGGAGTATCATAATCATGGAATAATATTTTTTCAATAATGGAGTATTATAGTTATGGAAAAGGTGTCTTCTAAAGCAGGTTGACCAGTATTTGTTGATTGGTTTCTTGTAGGTTGGTTGTACACAACCAAGGCGTGTTGCTGCAATGAGCGTTGCTGCTAGGGTTTCTCAAGAAATGGGAGTCAAACTTGGCCATGAGGTGTGTGGCAGTCTTTGGTTTATTAGACATTTGCCTTTTTTTGTTTGCTTCGTTAATACTATGTCTGTTCCTCTAATTAATTTGATGACTGATCTGGATTGTTGATTGCTGTTCTGTAGAATAATGCATAGTGTTGCTTGTATTCTGGGATTAAGGTGCTTAGTATCTTTAATCAATAAACTTTTATTGCACTTTGAATTGTGCCTTTATTCATGTTACAACTTTTTCTCCACGATGGTGATAAATATAATTAAAAGTTTGTCATGATCTGATTGTTGCTTTATTTGGTTTTTATGGACCATAAGTTTTCTGCCACTAAACAGATCATAAGTTCACTGCTTCTGGAAGGAAACCATGATTGCTTCTATATTTTTCAGGTTGGCTACTCCATTCGCTTTGAAGATTGCACATCAGAAAAGACCATTCTGAAATATATGACGGATGGAATGCTCTTGCGAGAATTCCTTGGTGAACCAGATCTTGCAAGTTACAGGTGAGCTATGTTTGACTTCATTAACAGTTCCGTGCAGTATCTTTGCCTGTTTCACTTATGGTGTAAATTTTTTCCCAGTGTTGTGATGGTGGATGAGGCCCATGAAAGAACTTTGTCCACTGATATTCTATTCGGGTTAGTGAAGGCAAGTAAATATTTTCAACCATAAAATATGGACAAATACCTATAGCTACAGATACAAATTGATGACACATGTCTATTCAAATATGCAGCTTATCTTAACAGGATTTCTAGAATGTCTAGATCCATGGAAAGAGAGTTTAGAAATGAATAGTATTTTGATGTTGCTTCTGGTTAATCATCTGATTCAACTTTACTTCCTCTGACTTTCTGTGTGATAGGACATAGCTCGTTTTAGACCAGATTTGAAGTTACTTATTTCAAGTGCCACACTTGATGCTGAGAAATTTAGTGATTACTTCGATTCTGCCCCAATTTTTAAAATTCCCGGGAGAAGATTTCCTGTTGAGATACACCACACAAAAGCCCCGGAAGCTGATTACTTAGATGCAGCAATTGTATCTGTGCTTCAAATCCATGTGACACAGCCACCAGGAGATATTTTAGTGTTCCTTACTGGTCAAGAGGAAATTGAGACTGCTGAGGAAAATTTGAAGCATAGGACAAAAGGTTTGGGAACAAAAATTGCAGAACTCATTATCTGCCCTATATATGCAAACTTGCCAACGGATATTCAAGCTAAAATATTTGTGCCCACACCAGAGGGGGCACGAAAAGTTGTCCTTGCAACAAATATTGCAGAAACTTCTTTAACAATTGATGGGATCAAGTATGTTATTGATCCCGGTTTTTGCAAGATGAATTCATATAATCCAAGGACTGGCATGGAGTCTTTGCTGGTCACTCCAATTTCAAAGGCTTCAGCAACTCAACGTGCCGGCCGCTCAGGTCGTACAGGTCCAGGAAAGTGCTTTCGATTGTACACTGCCTACAACTATTACCATGACTTGGATGACAATACCGTACCAGAGATACAAAGAACTAATCTGTCCGGTGTTGTTCTTAGTCTGAAGAGTCTTGGAATCCATGACTTATTGAATTTTGACTTTATGGATCCACCACCTTCTGAGGCATTACTAAAAGCCCTGGAACTGCTCTTTGCATTGAGTGCACTGAATAAACTGGGTGAATTGACTAAAGTTGGACGAAGGATGGCTGAGTTTCCTCTCAATCCCATGCTATCTAAAATGATTGTTGCTTCTGACAAGTATAAATGTTCAGATGAGATCATTTCTGTTGCTGCAATGCTTTCTGTTGGGAATTCAATCTTCTACCGTCCAAAGGATAAACAAGTTCATGCTGACAATGCCAGAATGAATTTCCATATGGGAAATGTAGGGGACCATATAGCTCTGCTCAAGGTTAGTTAATGTACAATTCAAACGCAATTTGTATCATGCACATATATACAGGCATACACATATACTGCCTTGCATACCCTTAAATTCAGGCATGCCCTTATTTTTAACTGCTCCTGCATTTTTGTTCAATATGCCTATCAGTATGCCCCACCTGCCGAGCCCTGTCAGGGGAGTTTGTGAATAATTGCTCTCTCAATGGGTGAAGCTTTGACCAATAAGGTTTAGAGTTGGATAGGCAGTATATTATGGTGAATTGTATTTTAAAGTTGCACAATATGACAGTAAGATGTTGAACAGTGGTTTTGACTTTTGCCATTGAAGTGTGTGACTTGGCATTTTCTTGTAATTCAGGTTTTCAGAATAGCTTATTCAACCTCTTTGCTGTTCCTCTTTTAGGTGTATAATTCTTGGAAGGAAACTAACTACTCAACTCAATGGTGCTATGAAAATTATATTCAGGTATGGCACAATATCTTCAGGATGCATCATTATTGTTTAATCACCAGTATTTTTACATTTTGGCCTTCATTTGACAATTTGTTTTCTGACATCCTCTATATTGATAACTGGTGTTCCGTGATCTCAATATTTTAAGGTTAGGAGTATGAAACGAGCTAGAGATATACGAGACCAGCTGGAGGGCCTTTTGGAGAGAGTTGAAATTGAGCTGACATCCAATCCTAATGATTTAGATGCTATAAAGAAATCCATAACATCAGGTAAATGTCCAGTAACCATATTTCTTTTACAATAAGTGAAAACAATTATTATTGGTATTTAGATTTGCATGTAACACCAGTTTTCCTTTCCAGGGTTCTTCCCTCATTGTGCTAGGTTACAAAAGAATGGATCCTACAAAACTGTGAAATATCCACAGGCGGTTTATATACATCCCAGCTCTGGCTTGGCACAGGTAGCATAGCTACCAATTATT
The DNA here is from genome assembly GCA_019804595.1 of Bruguiera parviflora. Taxonomy (NCBI): domain Eukaryota; kingdom Viridiplantae; phylum Streptophyta; class Magnoliopsida; order Malpighiales; family Rhizophoraceae; genus Bruguiera; species Bruguiera parviflora. The sequence continues at coordinate 6,177,598 of CM034054.1, read as the reverse complement.
TCATTTTTTATTTTTTTTCACTGCAAACTGGGTGCTCATTCAGCAATATTTTATGATATTTGACTCGATTTATATATCATGTCTAGGAAAAATGGAAGCAGATTTAATTATTTTCTGTTTGTAAATGTTACATTCTGAAAGATTTGTACTACTACTTAGGCAAACCAATGGTAACAAGTGATTCTTAGAGACCCATATTTGTAATCTGAATAAAAGCATCCAAACATCTAAATTTTAGGAACTTCTCATGTAACTTTGTTACTTCTCTTCAGATTCTCCCAAGATGGGTTGTATACCATGAATTGGTTATTACAACTAAGGAGTACATGAGGCAGGCAAGTCTTGACAACCTTGAAATCACAATTTCATTTCCTTTTCCTTCTTCCCTGAAAATTATCAAGTGGTTTGTAATCGGCTAAATTTTGGATCATAAACTGCAGGTAACTGAACTGAAGCCGGAGTGGTTGGTGGAAATAGCCCCCCACTATTACCAGCTGAAGGATGTTGAAGATGGTACTCTCTCTCTCTCTCTCTCCTGTCCCCTTCCCACCTCCCCCCCCCCACCACCATCTCTATTCGTGCCTATATGTACCAGCCATGTATGAATATTGTATATAATTGGTTATGATACAGTGTTATCATTAGTGCCTTGATGGTGCTCTGTTGCATGTAGTCTTATTTATTTATTTATTTCCCTTTGGCTCATTTTGAGGCTCATTGGACAGATACGTAGTCACTTTAAAAATTAGAAATGTTGCTAGTAGATAGGATGACGCCAAATCCAAAATTGGTGGTGTTATTTGACATAAATACTTTAGAAGAGAAACCATAGTTGAGGGCTTGTTTTTCGGTAGCAAATACTATGTGTTTGCTATCAAGCGAATGCAATATTTCACTTGAACATTCCTTCCCTTGTCAGGAGTGTCAAAGAAAATGCCGCGGGGAGCAGGACTTCAGCAACAGCAACCGGCTTCATAAATGTAGTTTACAGCTGGGTCAAATTCAGATTCTTATGGACGGCCTATTTCGGGTTTCGAGGCCCCTGGTTGTTGGTCGCACGGGGATGTTTGTCAGGTCGAAGTTGTAATCGGATTTTTGTTTACCACTTGTAATATAGGACTTGCCTCGCAGCCTGTTATCAATTCATCACTGTCTTTCTTGCCTGCAATCGCAATTTTGGGACTTTATCGCCGTCTCTTGGGCCGGACTTCGATTCTTTCGCCAGGTTGACCTTGAATTGCCTTGGATACACTGTAGAGACCTTGAATTGCCCTGGATATACTGTAGATGCCTTCCCATTTGCTCGTCAGCGAATGTTGTCGATGTTGTGAGTAAATATATTTTTAGTATGTCTTGCCTCTTAACGCCAGAGGTCTTCCAGCCCAATGATCAGCCTTTTTATTTTTATATAACTTTTTCTGTTAACATTTCTTAAATTCGGTGTATGAAAAATAGTATGTAATTAAATCTTGGAATTTGTCAGCCCATAAAGTGTTTCATCCACTGGGCTAAAGTATGATTGGCTAGTGCCAATTCCAGTTTCAATCTATTTGTTCAGTTAATTCGGGATTGCATTTTAAAATCGTAAGCTGAAAACCCAATCTATGCACAAGTTTCAATCTATGCATGACTTGGGACTTAACTTTCTGTGGCATTTCTTTATAAGTCTTGTTGTTAAGACAATCGTGCGTGAGCAGTAACGCAGAGAAGTATCCCCTTCCCAAATTCATTCGACTTTGGCTTAATCGAAGTGCCAAGAAATACGTCTGGAACTCGGAAATTAGATCTGCTCAAAAAAAAAAAAAAAAAAGGGAAATTAGATTATGAGAGTACTCGGATCTCATCCTTCTCTGTCAAAGCCTGTTAGCTAGCCAATGAACAGACCAATAAGCAATTTCCTAGAGCTTTACCAGAGCCGTTACATGTTACGGTTTACGATGGGATTCGAGAAAGACAATAGGAACCACTGTAATTTAATTGCAGACACAAGGAAGCCTTAATCACCAGAAAACAAGAGAGAGAATCACATGGATAACTCCGGGATGGGGGGGGGGTTGGAATTCAAAGAATTCAACTGCAGCTCTTAAGGCTCCGTTCTGGCTCTGAGACCACCCACGAGAGGAAACCTACGCAACTGCTGGCATGTCCTTGAGCCATTTATCTAATGGCTTCCCAATTGCGTAAACGATGAAACCAATGGCCCTCAGCTTCTCAACATCCATGATGTTACGTCCATCAAACACAAATGCTGGTTTCTGCATGTTGTCATAAATTTTCTGGTAATCAAGCGTCTTGAATTCTTCCCACTCGGTAAGAATGCACACCCCGTGAGCATCCTTTGTGGCCTCATAAGCATCACAAACTACACTGGCTTGCTTCACAGAAGTAGGGCTCATAGGTTGAAGGTGAGGTGGATGATCCCAATCAAACTTGTTCATTGACAGATCCATTTGAATCAGATCCTCTGTGACTTGAGGATCATATATGCTCAGGCGTGCCTTGTCACCCAACAAGCCCTTGCATACATCAATAGCTGGTGTTTCCCTTGTGTCGCCTGTATCCTTCTTGAATGCAAAACCAAGAATGGCTATCTTTTTACCTGCAATTGTGTTGAACATCGAAGAGACAACCCTCTTGACGAATCGACTCTTTTGGTAGTCATTAATCTTAACGACTTGTTTCCAGTAATTTGCAACTTCTGTTAGACCATTGCACTCACATATATAGATCAAGTTGAGAATGTCTTTCTGAAAGCATGATCCACCAAAGCCAACACTGGCATTGAGGAACCTGGGGCCAATCCTGGTGTCCTTGCCAACAGCATGGGAAACCTGGGAAATATTAGCCCCAGTTGCTTCACATAGAGCTGACATTGCATTCACAGAAGAAATCCTCTGAGCCAAGATGGCATTCGCAGCTAGCTTGGAGAGCTCTGCTGACCACAGATTGGCTGAAATGATTCTGTCCTCCGGAACCCAGTGAGCATAAACATCTTTCAGTGCCTTAATGGCCTTTTGGCCATCAGGGGTTTCTCTCCCTCCAATAAGAACCCTGTCGGGGTTAAAAAGATCCTGTATGGCAGTTCCCTCTGCAAGAAATTCTGGGTTTGACAGAATCTGGTAGTTAATGCCTTTGCAATTGTGATTCAAGATTTTTTCAATTGCCTCAGCTGTCTTGACAGGAACAGTTGATTTCTCAACAACTATCTTGTTGGATTTTGACACATCAGCAATCATCCTGGCCGCGCTCTCCCAATATGTTAGGTCTGCAGCTTTGCCCGCTCCAAGACCCCTAGATTTTGTTGGGGTATTGACCGAGACAAAGACGATGTCTGCTTCTGCAACATGTTTCTCAACTTCAGTGCTGAAGAAAAGGTTCTTTCCCCTGCACTGCTTGACCACCTCATCGAGGCCTGGCTCAAAGATGGGGAGATGGTCACTGTTCCAGGCAGTGATCCTAGGAACTGAAATATCAACAACAGCTACTTCAATTGAAGGACATTTCAGCGCAATCACTGCCATTGTAGGACCCCCTACATAGCCGGCACCAATGCAACAAATCTTCACCATTGTCTCCCTGTGAAGTCTAAAACCTGAAAAGAACAAAATAAAGAAAAAAAAAAAAAGTAAGAACAGTCATCCAAAGGCCACCTTGCAGATTAATTGAAATATATGATCTCAAACACCACTGCAACAGTTCAATTCAAGACTTCTTTTGTTGGTGCATTGGATGAGTATATCACACCAGCTGACCCAAATTACATAAAGGATGTGGTTTCAAAAGCCAAAGACTTACCAAGCAAAAAGGTCAAGTGAATAAGTGTCTTGGAGCAGCTATTCTATGTATGCAAACCGAGAATCGAAACTATGGAAATTCAGGAGAGGCCAAATCATGTCCTATGGAACAATTAAGAGACTGTTAATCCTTATATACTCTTATAGCCTCATTTGAGGTCTACCAATTCCTATGTGCTACCGCTTCGCATGTAGCTTTCACGAACCTAAGCAAGGTCAGATTTCAAAAGCCAAACTGGAACATTCAACACGTTTCTGAAAGCTACCTTTCACTAACAAACAAGGATATATATATCCTTGTTTGTTAGTGAAAGGTATATATATATATATAGAGAGAGGCAAGATACTTGAAAAATGAACTTGAGGTTAACGAGGGTACCAAAAAGTTAAATTAGGATTTTAGTGTTGGAAAAGCAAGTGTGAGTAAAGGCAAAAACTCCTACATTTAAAATGAAGAGAAAAGTCATGCTACATAAAAGGGACAACAAAACACCCATAACTCAACTTTTAAGTTTTTAGGTAAGAAGTGGTGTCAAATAGGCTCAATAAATGCTGTTTGCACATGTTTTTGAATGTGGCAGTGTATGGATAGAAAAGACTAAATCCGTACATTCATCATCATCAAGAATGTTAAATTAAGAAAAAAAAAAGATACTTAAATTTCATCAAGTTTTGGCTCAAAATATGGCTGTTACATATAACCCATTTTTTAAATGTGATTATACACATCATAAGAATGAAATTTGAAGGAACCCATGTTATATATTAAATTGACCCGTTCTTTCATCCACTCATTTGTTGTGTATCAATATATATTATTTGTTTTTACCATGCCAACAGATAGAGTACAGTCTAAAACATTTTCTGCTTCCGTGTGTCACATCGTGATTTTTCAAATGATCAACTAATAAAGTTGACGTGTATAATTTCCACCAAAACACTTGAAGCTTCTGCCACCGATGAAAGGGTGCTTAAGAGGGCCAAAACAACGTGCTCGTTGGGTTGAGAAAGGTGATTTAGGAATGAGACCAAAGCCAATGATTATTATAATCAGAATTAGAAAAAAAAAAAAAAAGTTATAAGCAAAGGGGAATTTAAGAGATGGTCTAAATAAACTTAAAAATATTTATGGACTCAACGTGTTTGGTACCTATTGCAATGTTCTCAAATCAGCGCCAAAACGCTAACGAACATGGCATGGAACTTAACCATGACACATGATGTACTCCTTCATCTATGCGCATAATATGTGTGTATTTTCACGAGAGAGTGTTTGAAGAGTGAGTGATTTCCTCGTGTTGGTGTTGTGTTTTCCGTTTTTATTTTGACCCTTTTTCTTAGGGTTGGTGTTGATTAATTACTGATTTGCATATTACAAGGGTGATTCGAAACAAAAAAAAGGGAGGGGGGGGTAACTTTCCGAGAAAGAGAGGTGATGGAGCCGTTCGCCGGAAGTGTTACGATTCCGTTCTTGCTGCGCCAACCGCTCCACGTACCCCGTTTATTCGTTGACTTAGTTCTTGACGTCGATCCTTTGCTTCATAGAGTTCATCTCCCTTAAAGTGCCGAGTTTGGACCATCCTAATTGATTAAATGCTCCCAGTTAATGACCCATTAAGCCATTGGATTGCCTTCACAACAAATTGCATCTATTAACACTATTCACTAGGAGACATATATGGTTGGTCAAACGTGAGGCTTGCCCGTTGTTTTGGTATGTGCAATAAACTAAAACCTAAACGCGTTGGGCAATACTATTCATAGGTTACATCATGGCTTGCCAATCCTAGCAATTCTCATAACGGCTGCAAGTTTGGTCAAACTCTGCTTGAAGTGGTTGTACACCTGTTTTGGACCGCAGCACATACACGGTGGAATTCTGTGACGGGTCCAGCAGACTGACATTTCCAAGGTGCGGCTCAGTTCTACGTTATGGCAGCCCAAAAAAGCTAACAACTATGCAGAATAAATAAAACTTGAGGAGTTAAACTCAGGGCCTGCAGAGAGCGGCAAGAGCCTGTAGAAAGCACCGTGTCAAACCCAAATGACCGCGACACTATTTTATATAGAGTCCGCATACATTATTCCGAAAACAAAATCAGAGAAATCGGAGAGACAATGGAAATGAATTGTGCACTTTTATTTGGTTCTAACTCACCCTTCTGAGAATAATATTTTTGGTTTGATCCCGATTAAAACCTCGTTGAAAAACCCTAATGCATCTCAGCGGCTCACATTAATTATGCTAAAATCCGTCACGAGCATACCCCGAGAACCGTGTCAGGACTTGCAGAAGACATGTTCTGATGCCGAAAACGAAGTTCTCTTTGGACAGCATGTTCTGATGCCGCGTTACTCACAATGCACACTCGCAGCACACATCGCAGGCCTTGGCCGGGTTAAGCCCAAAACAACTATAACCAACTCACTCAAATTATAGCAGCCTTCAAAGCAAAGAGACTGGCCTACCCTGACTGACCCAATCGGGGAGGGGCCGATAGTGAAACCTCCAGACAGTGCCCACAAGCAGACGCATAAACCTATTTTCAGGTTCAGTCCACCATACAACGACAGCAACCTTTTCGACTCATATGAGCTGAGAGCAACAAGGTAATGCAAGGCTCGGGTAATTCACCTGCTGGCATGTCCTACTCGAAATCCCCTTTCCATAGCCAATACTAGCAGAATATTTACAAAGACAATGCAAGAATGGCAAAGCAAATTTCATGTTCAAGGTCTACCTCTGGATTCTTTAGAGGAGGGACCCACGCAGAAGTTACGATGGCAGCTAGCTGGGGACTATTAAGCAGGCTGAGGAAGAGAGTAAAACAAGGATGCACGAGGAATAAGCCAAGAAAAGGGTTGTAGCCACTTGTTCAGACACCACGGCTGAACCATGCAAGACCTTAGCACGCTGAGCAGGAGTACATGTGAGGTAAAGTGTCTAATATTGCATTGACCGCCTGAAAACTTTAATGCAAATAAAAAAGAACGGGAAAATGTTTACCTCTTGATCATCTATCCCTTAATCATGGAAACGGTCCCCTCAGGAGAGCCACTTTTTGGGCCGAGGCCAAGCGTAATGTCACGGGGGAAGTTTGGTCCAGCCCGTCCAGCAAGTGAGAAGGCAGAATCTTGGGCCAGGAGCACACTCTGCGGGCTGCCAGCATTGGCCAGCCCCCTCTCTGCTGCTGCGGAAGGTACCGGAAGGAGCTAGAAGAGTGCAGAACAGCCTGGAGATTGACAGGATCCAGAAGCTTCCTGCAAAGGCCAGCTGGACACTCCTAGAACCTTCCTGGCAGCATGTAATTAATAGGCTCTAGAACATTCTTTGTACAGCTCTTAGGTGTTCAATTTGTAGCCACACATGGAGGTAGTGAAGCCACTATAAATAGGCCACTCCTCACCCCCTGTAAACACCTTTTGGCAGCCAATCAAAGCACTCACTTGCAAAGCCCCCCCTGCATCCCGCTCTTCCCTGCACACACCCAGCACTCCTGCTTGCCACCCGAATCCCTTCCGCTGCACTGTTCGGCGCTCACTTAGGCTTACTTAGCTCGTCTTCGCAGGCAAGATCGACTAAGTGCCGCGCGGGTTAGCACGTCCCAAGTCTATCCCCGTGACAGGTGGTATCAGAGCCTAGTTTCAGAGCACGGTTTCGGAGCACGGTTCTAGAGCACGGATCCAGCCTACACCTTGCTGTCTGTCGTCTGCAGTTTCAGTGAGCATGGCGAGCGAAGAAGGTTTTGCTGTCACCACAGTGGAGGAGCAGCAAGCGGGGCAACAGCCTCGTGGGCGCGAGGAGCAACGTGCTCCCTCCAAGCGTGGCAAGTCCAAGGCTCCAGCGAAGGAGACCACGGACAGTCGTGTCGCTGGCTTGGAGCGATGCGTCTCAGATCTCAGCTCTGTAGTGGGCGACCTCACCGATCAAGTCGATAACTTGATCCACGAGAATGCAGAGATCACGCGGGCTGCCAAGGTCATGATCGAGGAGTTTGGCCGCTCGTTCAGAGGGGAAACGCTCTCCCTGAACCAAGATCTTTTTGACTTGCGCAAGTTTGTTGAAGGAGAGCTTCACGACTGCCGCAGGGAGATTGAGTCTCTGCGCCGAAACAACTCCCGCACTGCTAGCACAGCTGGGACTGCTAGCACCACTGCACCGCATGGTTTAAAGGTCCCGAAACCTGCCATGTTCAACGGCTCACGCAACGCCACTGCAGTGGAGAACTTTCTCTTTGGTCTCGACCAGTATTTCGAGGCCATGGGGGTTGTCGACGATCTGGCAAGGGTTGGCAACGCCCCAATCTTCCTACGGGATGCTGCCCAACTGTGGTGGAGACGCAAACACTCGGAGAGGGAGAAGGGCTTGTGCGTCATCAACACCTGGGAGCAATTCAAGGCGGAGTTACGCAAATACTTCGTCCCTCACAATGCTGACAGCGAAGTTCGAGGGAAGCTGCGCCGCCTAAATCAGATCGGTAGTGTCTCCGATTACATCAAGAAGTTCACTACCCTCATGCTGGAAATCGAGATGTCCGACAGGGAGCTTCTCTTCCACTTCAAGGACGGCTTGAAGGATTGGGCGAGAGTCGAGCTGGACAGGCGCGATGTGCAGACTCTCGATGCTGCCATTGCTGCCGCCGAAACCTTCATCGACTACTCTGCCCAGTCCAAGAGCAAGAAGGCCAACTCTGGCAAGAGTGGGGGAGAGAGACCCGGGCAGAAGAGACAGGAGTCGGGCTGCAACGAAGGAGGACAACAGAGA
>CM034054.1:6106567-6159039 GCA_019804595.1 Bruguiera parviflora | reverse complement strand
TTTTTTTTTTTTTACTGTCTAGCATCAAGCACAAAAATACAAAAAAGACTAGAGACAAAAAGTCAAATATACGCGTACAACATCAAAAGATCAACATAATGGAAGTAAAATGTGCACGAAAGAATGATAAAAATCTAAACAAAACTACAAGGAATTTTTTTTTAATTAAAAAAAGCTACATTCTGTACAAATAATTCTCCAGAAAGGAATACTATAAATAAAGGGGAAAAAATAAAACAATAAAAATAAGAAAAAAACAGTTGGAGAAGATCATTACAGAGCACAGCAGAAGGATAGAGACGGATCGCGGACGGTTGAAGCGCAGTGAAAATTCGCGGAAGAGCGATGATCTACAGAGAGAACTCTAAAGCGGAATCTAGAGAGAGAAAAGGCGCCGAAGCGAAATCCAAGAATCGATGCTCAATCGACATAAAGGGGGTGGGACTTGATTGACAATGACTTTTTTTTCTTCTATTATAATAATTAATTAATTACTTGGTTGAGATTCGAGGGGCGACAATGAAAAGGGAAGTTTCCAGATTCTCTCCCGGTGCCGCCCAGAGGGCTCGAGATGCTTTAGATTCTGAGTCTTCTTGATGGATGCCACGTGGCATCAGAAACAGCCAAGACTAGGCCAGTCTAAATATAGGATAATATAGATAAATATTAAACAAATTTTAAACATAGAGCGTATATTGTCGAACAAATTAGACAACGGCATAAATGCACAATACTTATATGCGTACCGGCCCCTCTACACATTTTGTGTACAATGTAAATGTAACATAATAAATTATAATAAATACATTTGAAAATCTGAATTTATCTCCTCATTATATACATCAAAATGTGAAATTAATGATGTCCTGAAATAGAAAGCTTTGAGATATTACAATATCACACCATCAAAATTGCACCGTACAGATAATTATCAGAGAGAAGAAAAGGTCTTAATGTGCGCAAATTTCTTGAATATAAATTTATATTATATGAAAAATATTTTATATAAAAAAAATTCATATTGTATAAAATATCATCGGTATAATACAAATTATTTTAAATATAGTATATAGCATATGTTTTTATTTTTATTTTTTCCTTGGAATTTGTGTGGGCGAATGTTTATGGTCATGCATTGGCTCCCGAGAAAGAAAAGGGAAAAATATGAAAATAACACATCATCTAAAAATTATCAGCAGAAAACTCGGGTTTCCTAATGCCCGTAACGGCACGGAACTTCTTCTTCCCCTTCTGTTAACCTCTCCACAGCATCTAAAGGAAGGCCAACCATCTCTAATGTTTTCTCCCAAACTTTATGTGAGGTCTCGATGTTGTGCGCTTCTTCAGAAGGATTTGTTGGTCCACAATCTTGAGAAATGAATGCACAAACAGGCCAGTCGTCTGCTTTTAACAACTCGCAATATTCTGGCACCTGAGGATCCGTAGCAGCAAAAAGAGTGCTCCTGGAACCTGTATTGGTAGCCAATAGAAAATGGGAGATGTCAAACTCCATTTTGTTCTCTGAGAATAGAGATTACATATTATCAGACACGAATAAACTTGAAAATTTTCACATGTGATTCTAGTTAAGAGAATTACAGTAAAAATCCTTATGTTCTTACAGCTTTCATCAGAGACTTTCAAAACCCAACATAGTTTGGGAGTTGTTTTCAGTGAGTAACGAGGTAAGAAGAAGCAGAAAGGCATAAGAACAGGCATGAAAACAATGGGTTTGTTTATATCACTTTCCGACGTAGTTGATCATAAAGCAGACACCGTAAGAAATATTTGTATTGGTAAGTAATACCCATTGTAAAAAAATTGATGTCGCACTATGATAAAACAATGTTATGAGATGATAGGCTGCTAGGCCAATTTTACAAACCGTAACGGAGATTCACCTTCTTGAGCACTAAAGATAAAATAAGGTATGAGATGATAAGCTGCTTGGACAATTTTGGGCAGATCCCTTGCCTACATTTACACGAAGAAGAAAGCAGAAGAATAAGAAAGACAAATGATATAATCTGAGAAAAGACTATCATCATTTGTATACCAAGAATATGCCCCAACACATTCACGTAAGGGTCACCTATTTTCTCATCAGACTCACTAGGATCTAGCAACTAAATGATTTTTTGAACATCTTCTCAACCATCAAACTCATCTTAAATGAGATAAAGAGTTGAAAGCAAGATCACTGCTATGTGACCTCATTATGATGCTTAAAAAAATTTCAGGAGTAAAACTTCTGAGGCTAGTGCTAGCACTTGGATTCAGATAACTATAAAAGACATTCTAGTGCACAAAACTCACATTTGTAGAGATTAGAGAAGGATCAGATATACTTAGTCTTACCTTTGTTTTTCTAGGACTACAACCTACGACTACCAGGTCATAATAGAGTATCCTTTTTGTTACACCATGGGAGAATAAAGTTTTTGATTTGGTTACTGTTGGCACAATGTTGGACATCAGTATTTAGTCCGTGCTAAAGCATTAAAAGGCCCTTTTATGGCACACAAAAATAATTCCTCCCTTCCCATAAATTGAAGAAATAAAAAAATAAAAAACCCAATCACTAATGAACAACTTAATGAACATAGCATCATAAAAATAACATTAAAGTTACAATCTTGAAAGCCCAATATTATAGTTTATAAATATTCCACATCTCAATAAACAAATAAATTGATGAAAGTTTCAGGTTTTATGTATGCACAGGTATCAGTGCTTGTAAATGCAAGTGCCTGTGTGTATGTGTGCAAGCGTGCACTAATGCAAGAACATAATGGCGATGTATGTATATGATGAGCATAATATAGCAACCTCTCAATAAAGGACACTGGGGACACTAGTTCTTTTACAAATTTGTGAAACTTATAACAAATGCCGTGTTCTCTTGATACTCAATCCACGAATTTACCAGGCTAAGCTTGTGTAGAAAATCAAAAAATATTGGCCAGCAAAGAGATTGCAAGGAACATTCTATTGGCAGGTAAATAATTCTAACATCCTACACTTGAAAGCACGTGTCAACTTCACATTTCATTGAAGAACTTTGGCAGCAGCACAGATATACTGTATCATTTCCTTTTTCATTTTCAGAAGAAGCATAAGTACCTGCTGCATGCATCTTGCACTCATAATCATCTGACTAAAGTTCTGCCCATAGCTGCATGCACACATAGACATCCTCTTCCTAGATCAAAGTAGAAATTTAAATGCTTCAAGAGACTTACGACATTTGTGTCTACAATTCCAGGTGAAACGCAAACTACACTAATGCCAGCTTCAGCAGGCAGCCGCCTGTGGAGAACACTACTAAACATGACCTGCAATCCCAAAGGCCAACAAGTCAGATACAATTTGAAAAAAAAATCTCACAAAATACCTGTGAGAGAAGTCATATTATCCATTATATTTGATTGTGCAGACTTCTACTTGTAGATGGTTGGGAATTCAAAGTGCATTTTGGGTACATTAAGACCTTAATTTACTGGCACCAATAAAGTGGTAAATAAAGAGATAAAGCTGTTCATAAATGGTTAACTAAGAAGGCCTGCACCAGGAGGGGGGGGAGGGGGTGGTGGTGGTGTTGGTTTACACGGGCCTGTAAATTACTTATGAACACAGCTTTTATACTGAGATTAAATGAGCATTCCCGTAAAGAAAATATATAAGCATTAAATGAGGTCAAACTCCAAACCCTACACATTTTAACACAAAGTAGATGATTACAATCGTGCCTATCATGCCATAATAATTCACCACCATCATTACAATCAAGAGTCATCATACTTGTTGTAACAGCACCATTCATTTTTAAACCAATAGTTTGTTTATATCACTTCCCGATGAAATGTGCAGGTTTCTGATGAAAGCCTAGACACAAGGGAATACTGCTATCAGGCTTCAAAAAATGAAACGAAAGCTGTAAGACCAGTTGAAGTTGGTTAAAAAGGGAATAGACCTGGTGATCCCAAACATACCTAGCCTTTCAGCATGTAGTTTGCCCAGGCATTCAAGTGGCTCTATATGCCATACCAAAGCTGGAACCAGCAACTGGCCCAAAAGTTACAACTTTTGGCCAAAAAATAACAACTAAAAAGCCAATTACTATGGTCAAGTGGGTAAAGATATGAAAATTAAATATATTGCCACACTTAAGCAATAGGGTTCTGGTTTAACTACAAAATTTATGGAATCTCACTTTCGATAAGTTATAAAAAAATAAAAAAGGGCCATCCCAGTGCATAAGGGTCACATATTTGTGGGGTCTGGGGAAGGGTAAGACACCCTTATTTTCGCAAGAAGGTTATTTCCACGACTCAACCTATGACCACCAAGACAATGCAACCTGAAGTATAAAGGATATAAATCATTTACAAGCACGAGAGCATCCCATCGCCATCAAAGCATTGTTCATTAAACCAAACCTTAAGAGCTCTAACCTAATTGTCTACAAGAGGCATAGAGAAATTTTTCCTCTGCCCCAAAATCCCTTTTTTCTTTTGCCCTCCCAACTAACCAAAAATGGCAAGTGGGATTGAGATTAGCAATTTCCTTTTCTTGTAGATGAATATATTGATTTTTCTTTTGTACGATGGCAAGAGAAGTACACCAAAAATAATCTAACTAATATGCACCTGTGCTAATTTGCTACTAGAGTATCCCACTAGGCTTGTATACTTCTGCTTTCCAGAAACAAAATTCATGTCTTCTGTGTTGACAAAGCCAACATAATGTATCTGCAAAACCAAAAAATGAAATTCCCAGACCACTCTTAGACATAAGCAATATGCTCTTTGATGATAACTCACATAAGTGACAAATTACCATCTTTCCCAATAGAGAAGAATTATGATACAGCATGAGGAAAAGGCTGTGAAGATGAGTGCATATGCAAAGATAATAAGAGTTGAGCAGTTAGAAGGTTAAACCAAGTGTTGAGATTTGGATTAAATTGCCTCATGCACTTTTGATACCCTAACCTAGAAGGATTAATACTTCAGCCATTAAAAGATCTTCTTCAATTTAATTTTTAGTTAATTTCATCAATTAAACAAAGATGAAAATCATTATGTGGAGAATCTGCTCAGTTACAGCTGACAACTGTGGGCCGTGTTACTCCCTGCATGTGGCTACATCAGCTGGGAGCTAGATAAGCAATCTTCAATATAAAGATTCTGTGGGTTCTTTGGGACAATTCCCTCACCAGAGAAGTATTTTTAGAACCTATATCTAATCCTGCCTTAAAAATAGATTTAAAAGGAACAACCTAGCTGATCCAATCATGCTGTTAACTATTCCTATCATCTTACTAATTACTTTAGGAGTAAAACAACAAGAAATCCAGATGCATATAATACTTTTGGAGTACAATAATGCTTTTGGTGTATTTTAGAGAATCACTTTAAGGTTCTAAGTAAATTGTTAAGCTATTTTAGAGAAATAATTTTAGACTGTACATTGGGCCAGTATCAAATCCTTCCTCAAAGTCCCTTAACTAATGTAGTGATGCTGTCCCCTATCATCCTGTCAACTATTTTAGATGCATCAACAACAACCATAGCTCCAGGTAAGTTGCTCAATTTCATAATGGAAACAGATGAATGGCACAATTTGAAGAGTGGTAGATACCATATAAGATTCCCATAAGCAATAAGGCCAGTGCAAGTTCATAATTCCCAAAAGTATACATTGCGAAGACATGCACAGGGTATCATATGCTCCTATTGACCATAAAACTTACGACTGAGTTCACATTAATGATTCGGCTTGGAGATCCTCTAATTAGAGATGGAAAAAGCAACATTGAAAGCAGAGCTGGAGCCAGATGATTCACTTGCATATGCTCTTCATACCCATCCCTCGAAAACTTTTGTGGTTCTGAATGCAATGAAGTCAGAGTATATCATTTATAGTGCTAAAAATCATGAATTAAATACCTAAAGCACATCACTCGTCAAAAAATATTTATCAAAAGCATGCCCAACTTCCATTCAGTCATGCAACTTAGTAACAGGATATAAGACTATATAATTTTTTCATTGGGTAAAATAATAAGTTTCTTAGTTGTTTGATTTGCAGTTAAGATATTAGGAGTCTGAGCAACTAAATTTAGCTTTAAAATCCAGGACTCTAACCTGAATGCATCATAAATTTTGACGAAAAACTATAGGAATCACTCTAACAGGGTTAAGGAACTGCTAGGATCACACCAACAGTTTTTGGAGGAGAATGCACCGGAGGTTCTTAGTCACTGGTTGGGAGAAAAGAAGAGAATACTGCAATGGTTAACAAATCATTTGAAGCCTTCCTATTGGTCAGCATACTGTGTTGCACAGCATCTACTGCAATATATGGATATACATGGACACACAAAGTAAGCAGAAGTTATTGTATTTGCACATAGTGCTCCTTCAGAAATATAGAGATGACTAAAACACCGTGGTGTCACAACCATAGAACTTGCGACAAAAAAGTTCGTAAAAACTAAAGGTAGAATGCCCCCAATCTTGAGAAGAAGAAAAAAAAAAAAAAAAAGTGCAACCAGCAATGTTTATATGAATAAATTAAGGAAAAACTGACCTCCAATGGAAAATATTCCAGCATTATTAATAAGAACATGCAATGGTCCCAACCGAGAATTCCATTCTTTGGCGAACCGTACAACCGAGTCTAAAGAAAGAAGATCAAGTTCCATCACCTTGAGAATCATGGCATCATGTCAACCATGTCAAATAATGAAACCTAATTGTTAAATTCAAAGACATATCAAGAAACAATTATCCAAGACAGCAACTTGAAAATATTTGCATTAGGCAAATTTACTTCAGATTCCTGATATCAGTCATCGGGGAAGTTCAATATTTGCAATTGATTTGGAACAAGAGAGATCTACTAGACTAAAATTGTTGGGTTCTAGCAAGAGATACCTCAACATTGAGAGGTAGGCCCATGCCAGACCAATCACTCTGCCACTTCTGAATCAACTCAGAAGCCGCCTTCGTGTTCCTAACTGCCATAACAACATGTGCTCCGGCCTCCGCCAATTGCCTGATTCCATTTCAATAAAAGAAAGAAGCAAACAGAAATTAACAACCAAAGAGAAAATCACGAGAAATGTTCGAGGAAATGCGTGAATGAATTAAACAGAAAAATAAAGTGTAAATAATGCGAAAAAAAAAAAAAAAAACAGACTTGGAGATTTCGCGGCCGATGCCGCTGGTGGATCCGGTGACAATGAAAGTGAGTTCGTTGACGGGAGGCAAAGGGAGAGGGTTGTGCAAGTGGCTCGCCATTATTCTCTGGAAAAGCATCTCTTGTATCACTTTCAACCATCCTCTTAGCCACTCTATCCACTCCAATCCCTCCTTCTCCTCCTTCCTCGCCGGTGCCGAGGAGGTAGAAGGAGAAGACGGCGACAAAGACGACGGAGAGGGAGGCGGAGACTTAATTACCATATCTCCGGCGACCACTTTTTCTTCGGTCTAATCTAAAGGGTTTAGCAAATACAAACACCCAAAAAAAAAACGAAAAAAAGGATCGCAAGCAAGTTGAGTTCCGTAAATTGGATTTCCACCGTCGTTTCGATCCCTAATCTTTATCCAAGCTTGTAACACTCTCCTTTCTCATTTATTTATTTATTTATTTATTTATTATTTAACTCTCATTTTAATTTATACAATAATGGTTTTTTTTTTTTAAATCCATTAAAAATCCAATTAAAGATTCTCATTTCATTTTTACGAATAATATCCAAAGCTTCAAGATTATATACCCAGAAGTCCAATTCTTTCTCATAACTATTTTAGTTACATAAGTAATCGGTAAATAATTCCAAAATAAATGCAATAAGGCACATGCCTTTGGCATCATTAATTAAAAGTACCCACATAAAAATTACCTTAAGATTCGTCGGAAAACAAAAAACAAAAGTCTAATGAGCACATAAATCAATTAATTAAATTAGATGTACTTTTTTTATAAAAAAAAATTAATAAAAAAATTATTATTATTATAAAATAATTTTACACTTGCACTAAATGTTCAATAACTAGAGATAACAACCTAAGCCCATCATCAGAATCTTGCAAAACGACCAAGCCACAATGCAAGTACGAGCATAAAAATCAACTTTGACGGGCAGTTTCATTGCACTTGCAAAGTGGGGCACACGGTAAGTTGAAATCATATTCACACGGCGTAAGTTGACAGGTTAAATAGACGCGTGGTCCCTCTGTCAGAGTTATTCCCCCGTCGAACTGACAATTATTCGCGAGTTATTATCGAGTCCTGCCAGTACCGATGAGCGCGAGCACGGCGTTCTTCACTTCTCTGAAGTTCGATCACTGCAAAGTTCCACAGAAAAGAAAAAAGAAGGGAAAAAAAAAAAACTTAAAAAGATGCACGTGAAGAAAAACAGTTAACGTAGTAATACCATAATCGACGAGGGTCGGAGGTGGTGGATAGTTACTCGAATACAATCAATTTGACACGGTTAAAAATTATGACTCACTAATAAAATCTTGTTAATAATTCTATTTCCGGGGGTTTAATACTTTTTCAGTCCAACAACTGAACAACGGCAGAGTCAAAAATTAAATCAAATCCATCCAAGTAATTGTTTCGCGCACCAAGACAATCATCCCCCGGTCGCATATCATGCACGTACGTAGAAATTGATTGAAGAGTTTTATTAAGCACATGTTACAAATAAATATTTATTATAATTATTTACTTACGTATAAAAAAATATGTTAATTACGATATATTTACATCTACTTTATATTCAAATTCAATCAACTTTTTAAGTCTTTTGGAATTCGAAAACGTTCGATGGGAAACGGTAAGTATCCGAAATTCAGTAGGATTCCACTGAACAATTAACTCTTCGCGGTATGCTTCTATATATACGAACGACCAGTCCTTACTGTCGTGCGGAAAAAAGTACGGTCACCTCTTCGTATGACCTCAACAGAATGCCGGGGAAGATAGAGGCGGATATGGATGGCCGGCAGCGCGTTCTCGAAGGGCTACCGACTGGGTATAGGTTTTGGCCAACAGACGAGGAGTTGGCGAGCGATTACTTGATCAACAAGGTGCTTGGCAGGCCTCTTCCCGCACCCATTGGTCGGGAGATCAAAGCCAGCGAGCTATACAGCAAGGCTCCTAAAAACCTCGGTATGTGCTGATCCAGTCATTACAAGTGTACGATATATCTCGTATGTATGCATGACTTTGGTGCTGTGTTTGCCAATTTTATTTAGGTTGGCGGGCATCGCACAGAGTGGGAGATGTATGGTCTCAAACATCATGAACATAAAAATGAAGCTTCAAATTAGTGAAAGGTCATGCATGAACTAGAACGAAGTAAATGGGGATCCACAGCAAAAATAGGTATTTTATATAGTTATTAATAATTGATGAATTATATAGAAAAAAAAATTTACTATTTGTTGATAGGCTTTCCAATCAAACATATCGTTTAAATTAAAAAAAAAATTAAAAAAAGATAAGAAAAGAGTTTGGAGAAAGAAGAACCGAAGGATGCCTCCCTCCCGGCATTCGGTCTATTTCCATTGTTTTTACCTGTTCTTTTTGGTGCGTCGGCGTTGGAATTTGAACCCTCGTTGGCGGTTCGGATACGGGCATTGTGGCAATGCATTGAGAGTCTCAGGTAGGATACATACTAATTCAGCTTTGCATTTTTCTGTTTATTTGTACATACATAACAGTGGCATTCGAATGCGGAGAAAAAGAATGGTACTTTTTCATCCGCGAACACGAAGATTTTCGCATTAGGGTCGTTGGAAATGGAGATGGGTTTTGGAAGAAAAGTGAGACGGTGACACCAATTTGCATCTTGGAAGGGCAAGTTCCCGTCCAGAAGTTCGAGTTGAATTATTTTTCTGGTAGCACGTCGAACCCAAAGAAGACACACAGGAAGATGGACGCGTATCGATTACCCAATCCTAGTGGATGCTGCGGTCCTGCAACAAATTCGGAGGTGATTACATGCTTTTTATATTTATTTATTTATTTTCTTCGTCTTTCTTCCTTCAAAAAGTCTTTTGGATTGTGAATTATACGCGAGAAATGTTCTTTTTTCCGGGTGAATATAATTATAACATTAAGGGGAGAAAAAATAATTATATGTACATGAATTGTGAAGTATAATAAAAATATATAATTTTATTATTACAATATATATTTTTTATGTTAAAAACTAGAGCTAACTGGCATTTTTTTTTTCTCTAATTTTTAATCAGAAAAGTGAAACTAAACTCTAATAAACATCTCATTCTCGGTGAATTTAAAATTTAAATTTTATTCATATAAAATTTTAATTTAAAAAGATAACCATATTAATTTAAATAATATTTTTAAAGTGAATTCTTTATTCTCATGTACATGTATCTTATAAAATATTGTGGATTATAGACATAGACATAGCAAAATTATGTAATGCAGCATGAGATAATTCGAGCACGGTATCTCATTAATTGAAAAGGGTCTTGCATGTGTGTTGATCGTCTTCTAACGTCTCTCACTTAACCCTTTTCCTGCAGGGAGTCGAATGGGTGTTAGGGAAACTGAAAAGAGGAAACGACTACCATTTATCTTTCTAATCTAATTTTATTCATTTGATTCTTTAAATCGTGTTGGCATCAATAAAATTTTGATCATTAAATTCACTGTTTTTAGGTATCTGCAAGCTTTGCAGCCGCGTACATATGCATGTAATGTCTCTTCTCGATCATTTATATTACATTTTTGTTACTTCTGACTTGACCTGCTTTCTTAGCCAGCTAGATGTTCCTATGGTCTGTGCAAATTTCAAAGAGAAAAAAATTATTAATGACCTAATTATGGCTCTCTTATTTCCTTTTAAAAAGACTTTAAAATTAAGTCGTACGGGTTCACGGGCTCTTATAGAAGTTGTAAATAGATAAAGGAAAAATTCAGCTAGGTATATATAAATTTAGATGAATTTAATTTAATTAAGTTCAATTTATCTAATTTTTCAATCTTATTTTAAAGAAAATCACAATAAGATTGTATCATCAGTTGCATTCGAAGTACTATGATATGGTCAATAGTACATCGAACAAGCTATACGAAGAATAATTGACAAAGAGTTGTATCTTAGTAGTTTGACTCCATGAATTGAGCTTGATGAATGACGTGGGACCAAAATCCGCCCGAAGGGGAGAGAAAAGGGCATAAAACGGGAAGAGTTTAATACCGTTGTTAAATTATAATATATAATTTATATCCTTAATTTTATTTAACAATTTAAATTTTTAAATAAATTAATTTCTTGATATACCATCAAAATTTTCATGACTAAATAATCATGAATTCAAATTTTGTGATGAAATTCTTCAGGTTTTAGGTAGATTGTTCTTGTATCAGATAACTATTCAACAAAACAAAAAAAAAAAAAAAAAAACCACAATCGTTTGAACCTGTCACTTGAAGGGGGTTTCTGAGTTTGAAAAATAACCAACGCGGTAGAATTTTTAGATTAGATCTTCACAAATATTTGCGTAAATGTCTAAGCCATAAACCTTTCACGGCCGAGCCAGCTGCCCTTACCTGAGATGAAATTGAAATTTGATTATTAAGGTGGGCTAAAAAATTAATTAATTTTTCATTAATTTGGCAACTGGTAGCTTGCTAAATTCCAACTGCCAATTATTTATTCAATCTGCTCTTTGATTTCAGAATTTTAGTTACTTCAATTTAAAATTAGTAGAAAGTAACTTCATACTTTGTTAATCTGATGTGATTTAAAAGTTATTATTATTATTTTTTTGTAATATTTTTTACCTTTCTTACTCGTCAATCATTCATATAACAATTAGACAGCGGAAAGCAAAGCGCAATTTCAAATTAGAAAACAGCAGAAATAAGTTGACTGATTCAACATTTGATTTGGTCAATGAAAGACTTGAAGTTTTGCGTGGACGATCCGCCTCCATTGACACTCTTCAGGGCTAATTCCTTCAAGCTCATCGAATTTGCACTTACTTCAGCGTCACAGAGCAATTTCTCCATCTTGGTCTTTGTCTGATGCCTTGAGATCATACCACTTTCCTCTGCTTCCAACCCCAAACCAACCTGCCAGATGTTGCAGATGTACTTCCTGATAAGAAACTGATCAGCAAAGTGTGGCCAGCACAGAAAGGGCAATCCCATGCTTAGCCCTTCCATGGTTGAGTTCCAGCCACAATGGCTTAAGAAACAGGCAACGGAAGGGTGAGCCAGCACCTGCTCCTGAGGTGCCCATTTTACTATTTTACCGCGACTAGCTACTCTGTCCGGGAATCCATCTGGGTATTGAGTAATGGAACCTTGGATAAAATCAGATCTCACAACCCACAAGAATGGTAGACCTGAAAGTTTGAGTCCTAGTGCTAGTTCTTCAAATTGGTGCGACTGAAGAACTGTTGCGCTGCCTAAGGCAATATAAACTACTGATCTAGCAGGCTGCTTATCCAGCCAACATAAGCAACTTGGTTCTTCCTCCCACAAGTTTACAAAAGATTTTCCACGCTTACTTTTACTTGAAAGTAATGGACCGATAGGCAAGAGGTTTGGAATCAAGTCCATAGCTGAAGGGTTGAGGTCATAAAATGAGTTACAGAGAAGCCAGTTAGAGAGTTTGACACCTTCAATGTCATTTGAAAGAAATGCAAACATCGCCTTTTGCACCATTGGATCACCTGGGTAGCTCCATATAAAGTCTGAAGCCGTGATGGCCGGTAGTTTTTGGTGATATATGGATCTTCTCATCAGTTTTCAATGGAGTTCCTGCAGAGTAATCAAACTATTGTAAGAAATGTAGGGCTACAACCTTAACCATTCACTATTCTTGTTGCTTGCATACACGTGACTTTTCCTATCAAAATTTATGAGTGTTCTATAAGACTTGGGAGATAAAACAAGATAAGAAGAGAAATAAATATGTACGGATATCCAACTTACCACTTTGATCAACTATTCCATCCTGAATTAGCCGAGTGGCACGCAGCATCAAGGCACAACCAACTTCAAAAGCAGGCCAAAACGTGGTTGTCTTGATTCCAAGCCTGTTAGCAATCTCTGGCGCCCAATTGACACATGCATGAGTGAGGATGCAAGTGATC
This sequence comes from Bruguiera parviflora, assembly GCA_019804595.1. Classification (NCBI taxonomy): domain Eukaryota; kingdom Viridiplantae; phylum Streptophyta; class Magnoliopsida; order Malpighiales; family Rhizophoraceae; genus Bruguiera; species Bruguiera parviflora. The sequence goes on along the minus strand of CM034054.1, from coordinate 6,145,879 downwards.
TTCTCATCATCTAATATGACCGTGGGCATAGCTTCACTTAATTTCACGCCGTCTTCTCGGTCATCTCCTGGATCAAAACCTTCCGAGATTGATACCATATTAACTCGGTTTTGTACTTCACCGATAGTGGGAACTTCAGGGAAGGCTCGATTCCGTATCAACTCCGGGCATACAGATGTGACCTTGATTCCATGGTCAGCAATCGGTTGTGATAACTTCATCAGAGGCCCTATATGGCCTTGTGCAGGATATCCTGTTGCTAACACATGAGGTCGCTTATCCACGAACCTTGCTTTCGTTAATTACCATGTGCTTGGAAGTGCACTGAGATATATGTATATGCACATGATAGTCGAAGGACGCGTCAGTTTTATATGCACTCTCTCTCGTGATTTTCCTGTGGCTTGAGGACTTCAAATGTCACTCTCTACAACACATATACACAAGCATATGTCTGATATGCCCGGCTGCTTGGAACTACGAGAAGTGATATACACTATAGCTTTTAGCTAAACGATAGGCAAATGTCTCGTTTCCTTTCCTGTTTGCTTGTTTTTGTTGTTGTTATGTGAATTAAAACTTGGTTTTGGTGTGTATACTGTTGGATCATCCGCGACAGTGAAAATTTTACGTGGAAAAGATGTTCTCCAGGTAATAAGAATTAAACATATAGCTATGCTAGCAACCCCACGGCCCTGTATGCTTAAATTACGTCACAGATTCCAGGCTAAAAATGAGGTATCAAGTGATCCTTATGCCGGCTGAAATGAGGGCATTACCGTCAAGTGATTCAACACCACGTTAAATATGATAGGTCTAAAAATATATATATATATATATATATTCCTTTTGTTTATAACAATGCTTTATACCAACCATCAAAAACCGCTGCAAAAAGAATTTTATGCAGTCCTTTACAACAAATTATATGTCACGGTTATGGGGGTACGTGCGGCGGTTTCTTACTTAAAAGAAGAGTCCTAAATTTGCTGTTCTAGCGGTTATCAGCAGATAAGTAATGTTTTTCCGCAGCAATTTTAGAGATTATCCAATGATCTTTAAATGAACATACAGTCCTCACGCGATTTACTAAAATATTCATGCGACAATTCGGGTTGTTGGGTCAGATATTTTCATCGACGAGTTAAAATCATGTCAATAAAATTGTGGCTACAAATGCTTTATGTCACGCCTTGCATTTCTTTTATAAATTTTGTTATAAAGTGATTCTTTCGACAGTTCATCAGCATTCACAGTACACCTGGTAATGCTTCGCTCGAAATTGTAGACTTGTTGGAACGCTTTTTTCCCCCTCTTTATATTAGTTAATTCTTTACACTTAGATACTCTGCTTTTCTTTTTTTTTCTTTTTTTTTCTCTCTCTTTCAGATTCTATTAGGTTTTGCAACTCATAGCTAAACTTCTCGTTGTTTTCTGGGCGATCATTAGCCGCCTTCTTAATAGTAGTCCTGTGCTGCGCTGGCCCATCAGGAACACAAACAATCCCGACGGATTCCCACCTTTCACGGCCCGGCTTCGGTCACGCAACCATCTCTCCCACTCTCTGAGCGTACGAGCCTTGTCGACAAAAGAGTGACCTTGATTACTTAACGAGCAAGCCGGTGTCCCGGTTTCGTGAACGGTGCAGTCGTGCCCTTGATAAGGTGGGAATGGCACCAGTAGCACATGGACACTGACTCGCCCAGGAGCTTAGGAAACTCAACTCCATTCCGCGGGGCACCTGCCACGCAGATTTCTGCTCAGCGTGGTCTTCTGCGGTGGCAATTCTATGTTGCAACTCCGCTAATGCGTTGATGCGGACTTGCTATGCTCTTGACCTACTTCAAAATCTACCCACCCGTTGAGTCCTACCCGTTTGTGACTCATAAATTGTGGGACATTTCGTGTATTTCCCTTAATATCCCTGACGAACAAAAGCAATGTAATTAAGCATTCCTTGGTTCCACATCACTGCTGGAAAAACCAGGGATTGCAGCCATACAGGCTTATTTTTCTTCCGCTCTGCCACTAGTAAATTTATGAACCACAGGCCTTTTCCAATTGTAATTGCAGCCGTACAGGATCCGCCCAAGCCCTCTACATTTGTGACCATTATCGTGATATGCAAGTTCAACCCATCCGATGGCCCTAGAGCACCGATACCATGCATTTGTATCAGCAGATCCCTACCTATTCGATTCAAGAATCACGGGGAAGGACGCTTACCAGGAACTACTACTCAATGTTCACCTTTCTATCTTTAACAATTATACTTCCCTGGCCCCCCCCCCCCCAAAAAAGAAAAGGCAGAGTGCCCGGAATTATCTGACAATAAATAGCAGTTAAAGATAAACAGCCTGGAAAGATAACAAGAATCTAAAATTCACCACATCAAATTTCATTGCCAGATCTTACAAAATCAATCGTGCTTATCAAATAAAGAACTGACTTCATTCTTCCCTTGAAGGAATCTCAACTTTGTGCCCTGGGTCGTGGGCCAAAGTAGTTTGTCACCAATCCCATGATTGCAAACCTGGTATTCAGAAAGATAAATGGAAGTTAATAATCCAGGTACCATCTGAGAAAAATGTCAGACCAAATGTCTCGCCTCCCTATATCTATGGTAACTAGACTTGCAAATTGTCAAGGCCCTCATGTAACTAGACTTTCCCTCAACACAATGGGTTTTATCTACTGTCAATCCAATTCTTCACTTCCTAATGTAGATATGAGATCTACAGAACAACAATAATGAAATTAGCTATTCAATAGCAGCATATTCAATGCTAAATACAGCAGCAGATGGCTCTCCCAAAAATAATGAACAATTTAAGTAGAACAAGTGGGCTGATGATCGAATGATGTGAACAAGCAATTTTTCTTAGTCTTGACTAGAAGAGACAACCTCTACTTTCATATAAATCGCGGACATTTGGGAAATGTAAGTAGAGGGGATAGCCAAAGGCTCTTTCCATCCTAAAAGCTACATTTTTAGGATCCAAGAGACTTTGCTATCCCATGAAGCATGAAGAAAAAGGATCATCATCATCATCATCATCGTAAAGGTCACAAACCTAAATTTAGAATGGTCAGGTGATGTGTTAAAAATAAGAAAATACATGTCAGCTCATACTGTCAAAAACATGAACCATGTCAATCTTCATTTCCCAGAAATGTAGAGGTTTAAATTCAATACAGAACCCTGGTTATAATAACACCTTTAAACTCAATTCAAAGTTGTGTTAAGACAGAAAACAGATTGTGAGCAACAGAGCATCCATGTGTATAAATTATTGCAATATTTTGAGAAGAAAATTTTGAGTAATCCATGATCAACAGGTTGTCTCAACAAGGAGAGGAAAGTTGTATGTTTCTTACAGATGCAGACAAATAGTGACCATGCGAAAATGCAGCCTCTCCCTTTATCATAGGATATTCAACTACAAAAGACAGCATACTTTTAGCATGTTTGGTATGTTAAATTTGAGAGAGCGGAGAACCAAAGACTGAAAGAGTTCGTGAAAGTTGATAGATTAGCTACCAAAGTTTTAGACAAAGTAGTTTTACAGCTTCCTAGTCAGATAACAAAGTTTTCAACCAGAATTTGCTTAATACTTTGACAAACTGAAACATTATCTTCACTTCTTAAAGGTTCATGATTGGAAAAAGCCTCAGAGAGACATCCTCGTGGATATCTAAGGTAAGAGAAAAATTAAAGGGAAGTTTAGAGTTTCAAGCTAAGCCAACAATGCACTTTAATACATCTCATCCTCCTAGTTATTGTCTTTAACCTCAAAACCATCCAAGCATTGCCTATCAATGGTGGTAGGAAAATGCCAACTTCAGAGATCACCTTGTCTTCCATTCCTACAACATTGTATCTTTTCCTTAGCACAACTAATCTGGCAGTTGCCACATCCTCTTAATCCTACTCAGCATAATGTTGCGATTCTTTTGCCTACCCGGGGGAGGAGGGAAAGTAAATTGCTAAGCAGAACGAGGCAATGCAACATTACCAAACTCCAGTCACACACGACACAACCATTTGAAACACCGAAGAAAAAAAAAAAAAAAAACATAAGGAAGCTATAACGAGGATTGATTATGAGAACAGCACATCACATGGACAAACAACTGCAGCAAATACAAACGAGGATATGCATAAATGAATAAGCAAAGTATACAATGTAGGGTCCGGACTTACATAGAGGCCATGGAAACCTGTTTAAGATCGTTCTCCCAGTTCCTCATGTTTGCGAGAGATTGCGCACAGAATATAATAGCAAGCCAGGAGCAAAGCTTGTACTGTCAAAACACGAAGCCACGCACGCACACATCAATAAAGCCAGTCAAATGACCGTAATAGGAAGTACCAATCTAATAGAATCAGATGACCAAAGCTTGAATAGAATATTCGGTGTAAAATCACCACATTTTTTTAAAAAAAGTAAAAGTTTAATTAAAAAAATCGAATCAGATACGAAGCTATCCATAAAATTAGGCAACTTTAATTTTCTAGCGAATCAAAGAAATTTATTATATATAAAAAAATTGAAAAAAAAAACGGAGAGGCGTCGTCGATAGGTTAAACTCGTAAAGCAAAATCTATACAGATATAATTGAAGACCGGAAGATGAAAAGAAAAGATTTCTGAGAGTTAACGTCACTGTCCGGACCCTGAACATGACGCCAATGACGCCGAAGATGACGGCGATGAAACCAGCGTAATCCACGGGAAGATCTTGAGGCGAAACCATCGGTGCAACGAAGGGCTTCGCCGCCGACGGTTGGCGAGGATCGTTCGCCGACGATGAATTGCCGTGCGACGACATCTCCGATCCCGATCGTTGGTCTCTCGATCTCCCTCAAGTCTCCCCTCCGTGTTGTTTAGAACCGTCGCGGGTCAATTTGCCTACAAGAGAGAACAAGCGATTAAAAACCCATAAAAAAAAAATACAGGAAAGAGGGAATTTTTATGTACCGAAAACCGAAAAAACAAGCCACGTCAGCAATAGAAACAATAAAGGTCACGTGAATTTTTTGCCGCGTACCATCATCCGTCACGCGGCGACGGAGGGCATCGGCGCCGCGAAGCGGGCGAGACCCGCGGTGGATTCCACCTCTACCTCACGCCACTACTCACCTCATCATCATATACGCGTGCTTTAAAAAGAGTGAATGGAGGCACGGCGATTCATGATTTTTACGGTGAATATGTCAACCATGTCTTTACGCGGGTAGAGAGGCAGCAGTGATGGCAATGGCGAGGACAACCTTGTCATGGCATGACCGAGTTGAGCTAAATGAAAGACGGAAATAAAAGAACTTCGAACACAACAGAGGACTGTACTTCGGTAGTACATACGAACCTTTTCGCTGATCGACGACACGAAACAAATCAACTTTTATATTAAACGCAACGCATCCATTCCTGATACAAAGCATTTTTCTGGCATGGAAGAAGAGTAATCGCGTGACTACATATACTATGGTTGGTTATCGAATGGCTGATTTGGAGGCCAGAGCAACCCTTCTACCGCTGGAAATCGAAAAGCTAGTCTCTTAGCTCAATTTTACTGGTGCGCTCGGATTTCACCTTTCAAACGACCACCATTAGACATAACGGATGATTAATAGAACCAATAACCCTCGATTACTACACAGCTCAAGCCACAATTTGAATTTGACATCCGAACTTCCAAGTATATGGAACATCTTGACGAGATCATGATGCTTTCAACTTACTAACAGGTACATCTCACTTTCACAGATCCAAAATAATATTTGAGAGGCAGCAATCTTAAGAAGATCCGCCATCAGTTAAAGAGCTCAAATGACGAACTTAGAAGATCCACGATCCCAGATAATAAACAATCAGAATGGTAAAGGTAAAGGAACGTGCTGAAGCACAGTAAAAAGGGATAGCCACGTGCATTTTATACAATCTTTAGCTTCTTCACAGCAAGAAATCGGGATACCATCATTTAAAAATGAAAAAAAGAAAAGTAAAGAAACACAAGAAATCAGGATAAGGTCCCTGAAATTATAATTCATTTGGATAACAGCATGGTTCCCACATTAAACCCCAGAAAATAACAAAATTCCATGCTGTTCTGTTACCCAGCAATTCCTGAAGGACACGGGAATCCCTGGAAACCAGGTTTATTCCTTGTACTTTCCAGGGAAAACAATATCTTTTGCTTTGCAGGGTTTAGTCCATGTGCTTGGAGACATCAGACTGAAAATTCTCATCGGACTGCCAATATTTCTATAAGCCATTCTTTAACTCTTGTAGGCACGCACACTAATAGCAATGCAAGTAAGGATGTCTCTTTGATAATAAAACAATTAAGAAAAAACAGGTTAGAAATATATCTAATGCACTTTGAGCCAATAAAGAGACGAATAAGGAAATAGTTCTTTCATTGCACATACAGTGCAGAATTAGACATTAGACATACAGGATACCTACACAACTAGGATGGCTTAGAAAAATTATAAGAACTAGATAAGGACAAAAGGAAACCAGAGTTATTATACATAATTCTATAATCATGGATGTTGGCATGGTCAGAAAGAGCAACGATAACTCCAGTCCAACATAAACGTAACAATTACCGAGAAACAATTTTTAGCAGTGGACAGCAAATAAAACCCAAGAAGCACCATTCTAAGCTTCAGTTCAAATATACTGTTGGTACATCCATGACCGCAGCATAAGTAGCAGCCATGGGACAACTTCAAGCTCTCCTACATTAGCTTGGTGCCAGTGGAAAAGATCCCACAGAGGGGGCTCTTTATTCAGCAATGCAGATATTCACTAAATCAATTTTTGGAACCAAATTTCAGGCTATGAGATCAAGACCATAGAGCAGGAATTCAGTTAAAAAAAAGGCTTTGGCTAGACTGCAAATGAAAAAAAAAAAAAAGAACATCCCAACGGACAAGGCTCCCAAACTGTAAGATCAAAAGAAAGGTCAAATGTATGCAGTCATACCTTGGATTTTACAAAGAGGTTGTTTCTGCAACTTGAATCTGTGGCCTCTATATCATGATCGAGCAACCTCACCACAAAATACTCTACAATTCCAAATATATACCTCACGAGATCTAGCCCATAATTCTAATTGCTCACATCATATTAGCATCTTTCCTTCTTAATGCTTGTTAATCAACTATCCTAATTTCCATAATTCTGAGGGCCAGAATGCAAGTTGATAATACAATAGGAATAAGTCATTGAACTAAAATAAATGTCAAATCAATCTAAAAGCAAAATTAAAAACCATCCCTTTTATAAACCCAAATATATAGACCTTGAACCACTGAGTAAAAAATTTTCACACTGACCTCATTAAAAGTTTCCAAAGTTATAAACAAATAAAAATGCCACAAACATTTGTGCAACTTCAATGGCCATTTTAAAAGAAATGGAAATAAAATAATAATATTAGAATAACATTATTAATTGTCTTAAAATTAGCATCCAACACTTTGGATCATGAAAGTGATCACTGTCCCCCACCCACCCTTTCTCCTAACTAGGTACAGGGGATTAAAAAAGAAAGAATAAATGAGAGAGAGAGCATAAAGGACAGACCCTTATTTCATGAATACAAAATGCCACAACATTAGCTATCTGTCAAATTCATTGCTAATCCAGACTGCACATGTTTCTCCCCCGTGGTACCGAGAAAAAATAAAAGCGTGTGGGGAACCCTAATTTCTCCTTTGACATTCAATCTTGTATACAAGACCATATTGTATTTCTTAAGAATGACAACAGTGGCTTAGATAAAAAAATCTAACAGCCTCCATCAGTTCATGGAGACAATCTAGAATCCAATCCCCACATTACCATTCATGGTTTTCTATGTTGAACATGTACCAATACTAAGTTGGAAGATGATGGATCAAAGAAGTATAGGGGTGGAGAAACTTGCCCAATGAAGAGAGAAAAATCAATCAATTAATTGTCAAAGTGAAAGACACTGTACCCTTTCAGGGAGATTCCTAGGCATAGGAAGTGCAATTACATATCTCTGAAAGTAGGGTTTCTGAGCAACTGCAGGTGCATTGGATGATGATAAGCTCTCAGACATGTCAGTTTGGGCCCGGCCATGGAATTTGGCAAAATGATTAATAACAGAAAACTTCTCTAGCTCTTGGCATTCCACCTTCAGGTCTGAAACTGATGCTCTTTTATCCAATCTGCATCATCAACAGTAAACATAGTAAAACTCTCAGAACAGGAAAAAATTAAACATACTGTATCCATTAGCATGAAGTTATTGATGTCTGAAACTTTCGGTGGCAGTGAACAAGCTTGACTACTTACTTGCTCACTTCCCCCAACCAAACACTAAATTACTTCCAAATCTAGAACCTAGGTCTGATTTGCACTTCTGAATGGGAAGAAGAACCCACAAATGCAATGTCCCAATGTTAATAAAACTCAAAAGAATTTCAGTAGGGAAAGAAATATACCAAATATTGTGGAAATTAATTAAATTGTACAACTGAAGATAATTACCTCAACATGTCAGTTTCTATCTCCTTTGCTCTATCGACAAGGTCTTCCATAGCTTTTGAGAAGTATTGATCACTAATTCTCTCTGGCATTTTGACCTTCTTAGGCAGGCTAAGAATAGAGAAAAGGGAAAATTTTGTTACAAGAATCATATGATGTTTCCTCACTAAAATATAAATTACAGAAAATTTCAATGGAACCTTACAGGTTTTCGCTGTTGGAGGGTGCAGGAGTATCACATCCAGCAGAACAGTGAGCACTGCATGCATCCCCTAGTGTTGCCCTGGCAGCAGAATATGCAACACTCTCATGATGCAGAACAGCACTCGCAGAGAGCAATGATGCCACAGGAGGGCAAAAAAGTAGCTGCATTAGCTGTGTCGTAAATACAAGCCTTCTTTTTGATCTCAGGGCAGGAAGTCCATCTTCTAAGATATCAGTTTCATCTTCCACCTATTAACAGAAATTAAACCATTGGAGCCCTCACATCAAGAATAAGGCAAGCAAATTTGGAGAGACAGAAAGGAGGAGAAAGGAAAGAAGTGGAGGGAAAAAAGCACTAAAGATTTCCCTTATCACAAATCATCTTTCCTTCCTGATTTCTGCCCCTCCAAATAACCACAACATATAGGGAATACAGTAACCATTGAACAATGTTTAAGAGTCCACTTTGGAAATGAACGCACCTTCTCAGTTAATCGGTTTGATGCCAGGGCCCAGTCCACATCTGCCACACTGCAAAAATAGATGTGACATACATTAGAATAGCCAGGAAAGCAAAGTGACCAAAATTAAGCAATGTGCATCACATAGAATTTAGAGCAAGCAGCAGTCAAAACTACATATCAGAACATAGAATACCAAAAAGGTTCTTGCAAAGTATCCCAACCACCTGATATTTTGAAGCCTTTGGGGACCCTGCATCACTTCCTTGTGCCACGGTACAAGTTCAGATGTTGCAGTTTTACGCTTCTTTGGTCTCATAACTAACAAACTCGCATCAACAGCATCAGACAGCAATGGCTGAGGGGAAGCAAAATTCTCACTTGCTAGTGCTGCAGACAATAAAACTTTTTGGCTGCCACACTGCTGAACATCAGCAGCAACATTTCCCTGATCCATTGAATTATGAGGAAGTAAGGATGGTCTTCCAACAGAAAAAGGTGTTTCTATAGTTTTCATGTTGATGGTCTTTCTGGCATCATTAGTTGGTAATATCTGCCCATTTTTAAAGGTTCCATATTGATCAAACCAGGATGGTGCCCTCTGGGGTCTGATTTGAGAATGCTCTCCTATAACAGAAGCTGCAGTATTGCTACTGGCAAAATTCTGTGAATCAGTTTGACCAAATGAAAGGAGATCCCGAGAGGGTGCACTGTTATCCTGATCACCTGTAGGTTTTGGTGAAAATCTTGGCATCTTAGAATCTCCAGAGGGCATTGAAGTGCTGATTGGTGATGAATCCCTGACCCTAGTATTTTGTTCATAAAAATCCAGTCCTCCTTGGGAAGTTACCAGTTGTGCATCTACAGCACTATCAGGACCTTTGTGTCTCTTCAAACTCCTAACACTTGGATCAACCTCAGTATTTTTCATGCTCTGCAAATGATGCATTAATGAGTTATTTTGATGCACATTGTTATTGGGTATAAGAGATCGCCCAAAAGATTCAATTTCTCTTTGGGTACTGGTAGGGTTTGAAGAAGATGTGACAGCAAGATGATCTGCAACAAGTTCTTTTCCTTGTGAAGCACTCATTGTTTTCTGGGAAAGTTCATTCTCAGATGAAATTTGCTGCCAGTTGTCTCCCTTTGGTTGCTGCTCTTTCCCAACAAAAGCATGTGAATTCACAAATGTGCCAGATTCGGATATACCATTCCCTCCCCTTCGTCCATTTTTCTCTTCCCACTTCTGAGGTTGAGAGAGAGTTGCTTCAGCATTGAGATTTGATTGAAGACTGCACCTAAGTGTATCGTTTGGAACCCTAAAAGTCTGAGAACCAAAAGAATGTTGCTGTGCTGAGACACAGGTCCTGTTGGAGGGTGAAATGTTTGGAGGAGCACCCTCCAGGGACGCAAGAGATATATCATACGGTTGAGGACCTTGAGCAGCATCTAACAAGGGGAATTGTTGGGCAGAACCACTTGCATGGTTTTGGCCATAACCACCCAGCCGAGATGGCCCATCAGAGGAAGCAATATCATTATATGATGCAGTTCCTGATGTGCCAGGCAATGATGCAAATGCTGATTGACTGCTTGGAGCTCTCTCAAAAGACTTCTGCATCTCTTGTGATTGGGAAGTGAGCCTATCAAAAGGTAGATTGACAGGTTGACTGCTTGTTGGCCTTCCACCTGTACCACTCATTTGTTGATCTTCATGATGACCTCTTGAGTTGTGGAAAACTGGGGGAAAAGAGGCAGAAATATTTTCCTGGAAATTCTTGCCATTTTTTCCTATGGTACTCGGAAGATTAGTCTTTAATTCTCCTTGAGATATTTCACACAAATGAGGTAAGTGCTGAACAGATGATGCACAAGCCAGCCTTGTAGTTGAAGTAACATTATTTGAAGTTGGATAATTTTTTGCCTGCAAAGGGATCCCAGAAGACAAGACAAGATCCGAAGTAGTCAAGCATTGAGAAGGAGGAGCCAGTTGTAAAGCAAAGCCTTGAGAAGCAGAGGACTGATTTTGCCAGAGAATGGATCCACCAGAACTCTCAGCTTCAGGCATTTCAGAAGATTGATTATGGTTGGAAGAGCTGAAATGCATTGCATTTTTAGGTTCCCTTGCTTGGTCCACCTTATGAAGAAGCTCGAGCATATTTTGACTGCAATATATTTCAACATGCAAAACATAAAGCTCAATTGCGTAGACAGCAGAGGAATGGAGGAAACTAATCCAAACACCAGAAAATAGTAATTATCATTCAGCAAAATTACTGATGAGAATAAAAACAATCAAACCAAGACATGGCAAATATTAAGTCCCTTTTTGGAGAACAAACAGAGAAATCTCAAAAACTTTGTGTACCTTGATATCGTGGAATTGTTTGGTGCATTTTCTCCTTGAAAACCAGAAGAGCAACCCTGAAACATAAAAACCATCAAAAAGTCTGCTACAAGGTAGTATTGTTCCATGAATAAAACAATTTACAGCTGAAGAAGAGGGGGGGGATTTGGTGTCACCCCATGTGAGGAAGCAATAAGCACCTTCTCAATTACCACAGTATTCCTAGCTATATGACTGGGAAATTTCAACTGCCGATGCAAAATCTGCTGTGGCGAGGACTGTGAATAAGTATCATGCTTTCCTCCTTGAGATGGCTTGACATCAACTTCCACATCACCCATAGGATGATATTGAAATTTACGAACTGCAGAAGCTTTTCGAGCAATATGGGTGGATGAATTCTGCTTTGCCCCAGGCAAAGCACACAAATCACTGGCATGCAACCCAGAACTTTGTCTAGCACCAGCACTTGAACTCTGGTGGGACATCTGATGAAAACTATTGGTTGAATTTTCTTTTATATTCAGATTCTGCATTTCATGAGCTTCTGCAATCCCATTGTCCAAACCATTACTTCCCAATGAATTAATTGGTTGGCTCTTATCCATATGAGGTTGGCATTTTCTTGGAATTTCTTTTACATTAAGATTCACTGAAGAATCAACATGCTTCCAGATATCAATATTAGTACTGTTTGAAAACTGTTGGCCACTTTCCTGGTTGGCCCTCACAAAGCTTGAATCTGTTCCAGCAACCTGATTACAAGTAGAATTTTCAGAATTAACTTGTGGGCTTCCACCAAGACCAAATGTTCCAAGCATCGGACCTTTCTGGACAGCACTCTTAGAAGCTTGCAATGAGCTTTTATCTAGCTGATCTTCAAGTGCACCACCTGAGCTTTGCGGTACAGAATTGATCAAGTTCCAGCCACTGGATTTACCTAATGATTGCCCACCAGTCTTACTTGTGAGTATGCTCCATTGATTTGTCCATGAACCAGAAATGCTCTTTGCATTTGATTCTACCTCTGAAGAATGATCAGGCTTTTTATATGTGAAACTGCCATCATCAACACACTTTTCTAGAAGTCTGTGATCTAAACTTTTGGCTTCTTCTCCAGGAAGCTTTTGAGTAAATTCACTATGCTTTCTCATACTTTCTTCATCTAAAGCTTTGACTCCAGACTGCTGAACTCTGGGGACAGTACTAAGGCTACTGACATTAGTAACATCAGGTATGGATAAGGGCCTAGAGTTCGGCGTAAAGCCAGCCTGCAGGCCATTATTGGCCCAGGCAAAATGATCTTGTTTGCCATTTTCACCAAAAGTTGGGGCCTGCTGAGTCCCGGCTGTAGGTTGGTTATTGCGGAAAGTCAAGCCACTCCGCTCTTCTTGTAGCCCTACCTCACCACTAGAAGTTTCTGCTACAGCAGATTGCATGAGAGCACTCCAGCTCCCACTCTGCACTGAAGGAAATCCGAAATAGTCTACGCCATCGAGCATATTGTAACCACCTGGACCAATGTTACCACCCTTACCAAATGCTTCCCACAAATTATCATCTGAACCAAACAAAATCCTTTCTTCAGTAGGATCTAACGTAGCCACATTTTGTGAAGGGACAACTTGCATTATTGTTTTCTCCTGTGATGTTTCTGATGGACCAGCCATTTCTTGCATCCCACGAAATTCTTGCATGAGCCCATTGTTTTGGTGGGCATTCACTTGTTGCAAGTTTTCCAAGTTAAATCCACCATTTAAGCCCAGTCCATCAGCACTCCCAATCAATTTTTTCTCCTGATATTCCTGTGCAGAAATTGAAGTCCCATCCTGCATGGTAACTTGGTCCACAAACCCATTATACTGATTACCAGGAGAGGAATTGCTGCTACCTGATATCTGCTGCATTCTAGGCTTTTCCATTTGGGTAGCCAAATAATGACTTGGAGTGACTCTTGTTCCAGAGATTGGGATGCCATAAAAAGATTGATCCATCTGCTGAGGAACCAGACCCATCATGCGTGGAATGTGGCCCTGCTCAGGGGAAAGCATAAGTCCGCTTGAAGATCCATGCATAACTGGAGACATACCACGCTGAGGCCAGTTTGGGCTCGCTGTCATAAGCTCAGGCTGCCACGAATAATTGGATGGTTCATGGATGGGAGTGCCATTGATTGCCCGCGACTGACTGCTGGCTCCCTGTTGTGTAGAAGAGGAAACCTCATTTAGAGAATGAAGTTGCCTTGGCCGTTGTTGCTGCATCTGTTGCTTCTGAAGTTGCTGCTGCTGCTGAATTTCCTGCATTTGCTTAAGGATGACTTCTTGTTGTAACAGCTGCATGTCATTGATCCCAGGCTGCTGCCTCGGCAAAGACTGCAACATACCAGGATTTTGGCTATTCATTTGCTGCTGACTTCCAAAAAAATCAAAATTAACTGGAGATTCGGTAAAATCCATCCTTGTTGAATTCTTCTTATGATTTTCAGGCACAGTTCCTGGTTCTGAGTTTAGAACTGAAAAACCTCTTGATGTAAAATTATGCTGATCTCCCTCTGTATCTATTGCTAAATAGTTTGCTTCATTCTGCCTAGTTGTGAAAGCCTGATATCCATGCATAAAGCCATTCAAAGATGTCTGTTGGCTTTGAGATTGACTTCTAGCAAACTCAGGCCTTAGAGTTGCTTGTGAAAGATTAAAAGCTTGCTGCATGCCTGAGAAGTGACTTGCATGTCCTCTTTCAGAATCAGCTAATGTAAAAATAAAAGCATATGTTCAAATGACAGGGAAACTCAGAGAATGTTTGCATAAAAGCCACATGAAGCTGTCCTTAACTCTTGTCATTAGAAAAGTATTAGTGAGAAAAACCCAATATAATCACGCTTAATAGGATTTTTAAGGGAAATGATATGACAACTTGCTAAAACATTAACTGATACCTGATTTTTGTATATTCTTTGGGTTAGAAATATGTGATGCGCCAATCTGTCTGTGGTTCCCTGTCCACAGATTGTTACTTAGCCCAGGCCAGCTCCTGTCAATAACCTGTGACTGGGGCTGGCCCTGGGCAAAGTTCTCCCGTCCAAAGAAATTATGGATCCTGTCTCCAACCTCATTGCCAGGCATAGATGACTCACTCCAAAAATCTTCAATAACTAAATTTTCTGAGAAGAAACTTGCCACCTACAAAAAATATAATCAAGTTTAGATCTTACACAATGATTTGAATAAGGATAACAAAATTACATTTATCTTTCCAAAGAACTCAAACACATTTTCCTTACACTCTAGTGGCACTCCAACTATCACCTTCATGTTATTCACAATCATACTGCATAGAGAGATCTAAAGTATCAACATAAAGTTCTAATCAAAACAGTAATATCACGAACCAATCATTGGCAAGCAAAATCTCAGGAAAAAAAAAATAATTACTGGGAAAACATAGAAGAAAAACTTGTTATAAACATGATATCCAAGAAGTCAAGTCTCTGATGATCATTTGTTGAAGGAATAGGCTGTTATCTATGTTTGATTAACTAACAAACTGATCATTCATATTTGTTACTAGTGTAGCATAGCCCAACCAGCCACACATTATACAACAGTGTGTAGCCCTGCCCCTCCCTCAAAACCCCCCAATCCAAGGGCAAATGGAGGTTGTATTTGGGAACAACACCAGATGACTTTACCACCAACATCATCTAGAATCCTAGCAATAAGCATCAAATTTTTATGAGCAACGTTTTACTCACTTGATGAGACATGACTAACAGTAAGGAAGAAAAAGTAAAAGAAAAGGTATGAAGAAACACAGAAACCCCAATATCAAATAATAAGTACTGAAACTTGAACCTTCCTCACAATTTATAAGCAATATAATTCCATGCAATCTTTGGCTTATCACTACTGATCATCGTAGTAGTTTAGAATGCAAAAGAAACAAAAGACTACAATCTCACTGAAAAAACAGATAGCAATAATAGTCTACTACATATCCACCCATAGCAATGTCATATGCATACACTCCAAATGTCTAATAAAAATCTAATGAACTGCATTGAATAGTTATGAAATACTAAAATTAAGAGGAAGACACCTTCATCTAGACACTAACCATGGTTAACCAACCAAATGCACAGACACTAGTATGCACACCTACGTCATATGAACTGCAATAAAATCAAAGTTCTCAGCCACTTACACAGCATTTTTCTTAGAAATCTAACATTAGATAGCCTTGCCCACACCCAATCCCCCATCCTGCATGGTAACAGCAAGCACAAGGGCCTCTGAGGTCATATGTCAGCCAACCCAAAACCCCATAACTTTTGCAACTGATAGATTATCCCATGAAGTATAGTTTAAGGAGCTTGGCACTTAAGTACAGCATCCAGGAAAAAAAAAAAAAAAAAGTAGCAGCAGGGTACCCAAAATTTCATGAAACTAAGCAAACTTGACACACAATAACATCGTACAGTAGCTGGTAACCATAAATTTGACACATGCCAACATCATAAAATATTGCTCACCTATGACAAAACATTAATAAGCAAGCCCACAAAAGAAAAGCACATACTTAGATAGCCAGCTTGAAAACTAGAAGCCAACTCTCATCCCATCAATGAAAATAAAGACAACCACAAAGGCCTAAGGTGTGCAAGTCAACTTAGCAGTTCAAAACTAGCTGATCTATGTGGTTTAGAAATTTTACTATTTGTTCCCTTTGACCAGTCCTAACATACTTTAAATTTCACATCAATGAAAATACAGACAATCACATGGGCCTGGGTGTGCAAGTCATCCTAGCAGTTCAAAACTACCTGATCTAAGTAGTTTAGAAACTTTACCATTTTTCCCCTTTGGGCAGTGGTAACATGCTTTAAATTTCAAACAAGTCATGTCACAAATCTACTTTGGTGCCTAAGGACAATGCACTGCAAACTCAATTCAGGTACAGGGACAAGACCCCACACAAACAATTACCAGCCTTCAGCTTCTACTTCAGATTCAAGTTGAATGGTTAAAAGAATTATATACCTGCAAAATTCAAACAACCCCACCAAGGGTCCCAAACCCACACAGAGTTTTGTAGAAAAAACAGTTAAACGCACTCCATTACTCACGTTGTAATGTATGAATCATGTCTAAACATTGGATTGGGAAAAGCATTAGAGAGAAGTAACCATCAAACTTTAAGTTGCAAATGATCTTTAAATTTTTGGATTGCAAGGAGCTACCTTCTATTATAGCAAAGAATTTGCACCATACATAATCAGGTATCAACATAACATCCTAAAATCAAAACCACATAAACTTAATCCCAACCATTTCTTGCATTGTGTATGAATATTGACATTAATCAACCAAATATAAATTTGATCCCTTAGTTTTGCTATGATTTAACAAAAGAGCTATCCACATCATTGAGCGAGGATTATAAAAACAATGAACATCAAAAAAGTATAAAAAAAAACCTTCATCTTCTATCTTGTCTCAAAATGCATGCACATAAAATGGAGCTGGAAAATCAATAAAGACATTTCATTGTGCTGTACAAACAAAAGAAACAAATCCAAGACATTTCCCAACAACTGTGCAACATTGGAATAGTGAATTTTTTAATCAGCGTTATCAAATTCTTATTTTTATACAGTCTGTGCTCTAACCTCCTTTAGGCATGCATGTGAGCATTGGCAATTTCTCTACTGTGGCTACATCTTTCCTTCTAAACAAGGTTTCTCTTTGTTTCCAAAATTATCACACCAATGACACATTCACTATGTAATTTACATCCTCAGCAACTCATAACATTAATCGAAACAACATCGAAACAATTAAAAACTCCACAAATCATCAATCCGGAAGAGAAAACTAAAGAAAGCAAATGATAAATGAAAATTGGCATTCCCACACTAATCGAAGGAACCTTAAATCAATGGCGAGCTCCCTGAGTTCAAAACAAGGCACATAACTAAAGACCCAGATATAGCAATACAAGATAAACCAATGACAAGTTTAAAAAATTTATAAAAAAAAAAAAAAAGCTGCATGAATTTCCAGAGACCCACGCAAAAGCCTCCTGCTTCCTGTGTGAAGACACCAACTTTTGTGGAAGATTAAAAGAGCCAAATTTTGAGTATTGCATGCTATTTATTCATCGCCGCACACAGAAAGTGGGGAGGAGTAAGAAAGAATGAGAACTCGTTGCAAATTAACCCCATACAACTAGAAGCCTCGTCTCAAATTCCCCTTAAGCCCCCTCCCCCCTCAAAACCCTTCCATTCAGCAGACACCAAAACCCAGAATTCGCCCAGAATCGCACATTGGACAACAAAATCCCAAAAAGACCAGAGCACGGCTACAAAATTCACGCCCCCACGTATAAGGTCCATTTATATGACAAAGAATCCCAAGAAAACTCAAACGACTCAAAGAATCAGAACTCTGGAATCGATTAGGGTTTTAAGCGAAGTACTAGATAAGGTTTGGGTCTGTACTCACGGCTTTGCTTCGACACCTCTTCTACCGTGCTTTTCTTGAATGAATTAGTTTTCGAATCAAGCGTGCCCACCGGACAGCTTAGAGCTAGACAATGAGATCAGCGATCGAAATGTTGAGCCAAATTTTCAACGACGGGACAAACAAAACCGAGGTTCGGATCCGAGGCTGAGGTTCGAAAGACGAAGCTGGGGTTAGGTCTGGTCCCGAAGCTGAGGGCGAAGAAACGCGTGTCTTGGATGGGCGGGTTAAGGGGAGAGGGGAAATGTGCGGCACGTGTGGGCCCTGTGGGATGGTTCAGGTTGGAGGGAGGGAATCGGGTGTTACTACTTTCATTAAAAATATATCATCTGATGTGCAGCAGACTGTGGGATCCACAGTGTCTTGGGGCTACCAATTTCCAAAGAAAGAAAATTAACCAATTGTGGGCGTTTGGACGTGACATCAGCACTATCATTTTTTTTTTTCGATATATCAAAATTAAATTTCACGTAGAGCTGTTATTTATTTATTTATTTTTTTCACAAATCATTTTTAATGTTCTCTTAAGAACTCTCTATCTCGTGTTCAAGCAAATTCAAGGCAAAAAAAAAAAAAACTTCAATTACATTTTTTAATTTTTCAATTCTTTGAGAATTTTTTTAAAAAATAAATAAGAAATATTGTTTTACATTAAAGAAATATTCAATAATATTAAATAACAACAAACTTATGTTTTTAAATTATATATATATATATATATATATATATATACATATACGTGCCCATGAATGTATATATTTACAAAATTTCTATCAACATATTTCATATTATAAATTAATATCAATAAATATTATTAATTATAATTATTTATATTCAATTATTATGAACTAACTAGTTATCTTATATAAATTATTATTTAGTTGTTTAATTATTAATATATAATATAAATTAATATGTGATAATATCAAATTAAAAAATTATTTAAATTTAATATTAATATTTATTAATTATTATAGTGTATGTAAATATTTAAAATATTTTTATTTTCACATAAAAGTGTTTTACAATTCAATCTTAGACATTTATATTAAGATTCTTTCATAAATTCTTATTTATTAATAATAGTCAAATATTGATAAATATTTTATAGATATTTTTTAAAGAGTTAAATAAATGAAACTATTTTGTGAGTGATTTCCGATTTTTCAATCATCATTGTAACGAACATAAACCTTTATAATTTTATATGAACACGGAATAATTTGCAAAAAAAAAAAAAAGGAAAAGGGCAAAATATCTTTAAATTAATTTTAATTTATATAAAAATAATTATTTTTATCAATGATTTAATAATAGATAACTAGCGAACAAGCTAGCATACAAATGGCAAGGTCCAATGCATTTGATTACAAGAATTAATACACTTAAAGGTAATAAATTGGTTGATAATTTATTCACTTTATTATATATTAATTTGAAATTAAATTTTTTTTCACTGTAATTAGCCCGAAAATTATGTCGAGAGCCTCACCAAACTGGAGTTGTCATTGTTTTTGTAAGATTAGAACAATTTCGACATTTTCTTTAATTAATTCGAAATGTTAGACTCTTTACGAACTTACGATATTAAGGGCATCGGAAGACCGACGTACCGGGGGACATAAAAGCCCGGGGTAGTGTTGTGCTGCAGAGCTCAACGGTCGGCCACCGGCGATCACATGGAGGGAAGGAGAGGGAGTTAAGTGGGAGGGAACGATGGGGGAAGAGAAGAGGCACCAGATGATGCAGAACCTGTTCGGCGATCAGTCCGAGGAGGAGGAGGAGGAGGAGGAAGAAGAAGAAGAAGAAGAAGAAGAAGAAATCGATTCCGAGCACGAATCCAATCCCCAGCCCAATTATGCCTCGGTAATGGCCCCCCGCCCGCCAATTCATTCAATCTTCTTATCTTGATTAAACGGTTTTTCTTTATTCTTCTATGAGTTATATCTTAGGTTTAATTTTAGTTTAATTTTCTTTTCTTGATTAAACGGTTTTTTTTTTCTTTATTCTTCTATGAGTTTTATTTTAGGTTTAATTTTCTTTTCTTGACTAAACGGTTTTTTTTTTCTCTATTCTTCTATGAGTTTTATTTTAGGTTTAATTTTATTTTAATTTTCTTTTCTTGACTGAACGGTTTTTTTTTTTCTTTATTCTTCTGTGAGTTTTATTTTAGGTTTAATTTTATTTTAATTTTCTTTTCTTGATTAAACGGTTTTTCTTTATCTATCAGTCTTTCCTTATTGTTATACTGAGGGAGTTAGAGTTCCCACGATTTTACTGCGATTTTCAACGGTTCAGCTGCTTGCTCCAAAGTTAAAAAAGGTAGAATGTGATTTTTTTTTTTCTTCCTTCAATGCTGAGCGGTTTTTGCTTCTGTAAAGGTTGTTTACTGGTAATAATCTTTTAGGATGAGGCTGAGGGAGAATTGAGGAATGATGACGGAGGTGAAGGTGAAGTTGAAATTGAAGGTGATATAGAGGGTCGTGAGTATGCAGAAGGGGAGAATGAAGGGCAAATGGGCGAGGTTGAACCTGACCCAGGAGAAAGCGAGGGTGAAAGAGAAGCAAGTTCGCTGGATGTAGATGGTGGAGACCAGAGGGCAGAAAGTGATGCGAAAGATACTGAAAGTGATGAGAAAGAAGATTATGGTCATAGAGTGGTAACTAACCGAAGACGTGAAGTTATCGAAAGTGAGTCTGAGAGATCTGAGGATCAACATTATGCCGACCAGGACGATGAGGAGGTTGATCAGGCTAGAAGTCCAAGGTTGAAACCAGTAGTAACTGCTTGTTGCTTTAACTAATACTTGGTTTTAACTTTATTGACTTCTGTGAAAATTTATCTTTGTTGCAGTAACTCACCTGAGGGGGAGAAAAATCATACTCACGTTTCACACTCAGCTGCTGAGATCCGTGATGTGTTTGGTGACTCAGATGATGAAGAAGAGACAGGATATGCAGTTCAGAATGACATTGAACAAGACTCAAATGTGAGTATTGACTACTAATTGCCAAAGTCAGTTAGTAAATTCTTATTGTTTTTTCTTTTCATATTTGTGTGTCATTAACCATGTTACAAACTAAATATTTTCTTTCATAGAGGTCTCCTATGGAAGAGGAAGAAAGCTATGAAAAGAATCTTAGGCCAGAGGATATGCTTGCTGATGAAGATGCTAGATACGAATCAGAAGAAGATGTTGATGTTAAACCCAAAGAGAAGCCAGTTGGCCCCCCTTTGGAGATAGACATTCCATTTCGGTCATCCCCAGCTCCTCCAAACAAGGTGTATACTTTGTTTTTTGGTCTGATAAATGAAAAACACTGTATATTTTGTTTTGCCTATCTGCTGCTGAACTGTTATTTAAAATATCTCATGTGCTCAAGCTCCACATCATGAAACTTTGTCTCTCTCAGCAAAGAAACTGGAGGTGTAATAATATGAGCATTCTACTAGGATTTTAGGAAGAATGATTTGAAAATAAGCTTTTCTAAATTTGATGCTAAATCTCTTTTACTTTGTTCTTTGAAAGTGGCTTGTTTTCAAAGCAGATTTCTTTCTTAAATATGCTTTTAGAAGATTTTTAATTGGATAGTTGCAATTGCATTTTGCAACTCTTGTTTTTATGGGAAATTCACATCAACAATCTTTAAGAAGATTTTTAATTGGATATTTGCAGTTGAATTTTGCAACTCTTGTTCTTCTGTGAAAGCCCCATCAACAATCTTTAAGGCACTGATCAAAGTGCTTGAGGGCTATTTCAATATTACATGTTGTTCACCTGATACTCTAAATTATTGGTTATCCATGTTTTTATGTGTTTTACTCGAGATGGGATTTTAATAATTTTTTGCAGATGCATCTCATCAAGGTTTCCAACATTATGGGCATTGATCCAAAAGAATTTGACCCTAAGACATATGTGGAAGAGAAAAATTTTATAACAGATGAGTCTGGAGGCAGAAGGCCTATACGCTTGGAAAACAATATTGTCCGATGGAGAACTGTTAAAAATCATGATGGCACAACTTCTGTGAGTAAATTTCTCACCCTACCCTTTGGAGCCATCTGTGTCAAGGAGCTTGGAAGATAGGGTTATGATACAAATGTTATTGATAACTCCATGTCAAAGAGTTATTATCTAGTTTTCTTTTCACTCAAATTAGTAGTGGGCCTTATTGTATGATTTGTCAATATGATTTTCTCATGAAAGTCAAAGATCTAGTCACCTAGCAGTGCAGAAAGGATTAAAATATGCTGAAACTGAGAGCAGCTTTGATTGTATGATAGTCAGTTTTTATTTTTTACTGTAGAAAAAGCCCAAACTTTGAGTTACTGTGGTGTTTGACATTTTGTTTACAATACAGTCAACTACACATTATTGTTAGCTGTTTTGTCCAATGCCAGATAAAAAATAAATGTAGTCAGCTCTGTATTGAAGGTGATATGGAAAGACGCTTCTTGTTCCCCTCTATATTTGTGTAACTATGGTAGATGTATTATGGAGCATGGTTTGTTAAATTTTGATTGTCATTTAAAAATTCATTAATTTTATTAGGTTCTTTCAATTTTAATGAATATGCTATTAGTCTTCTTTCAGTGGGAAACAAGTATTTTATACTTGGAATAAAAATGCTGATTTATCTGAGAAAGGAGCATTGTAGGACCTTTGAGTTTAGGGACTATCCACACTCTTTGTGTTTCTTTAGTAGCTTTGGTTTTATTTGTGTCTTTTCCTGTCTTCCAACTCTGTAGGTTAAAATTTGCTTAGTTGCACTTGTTTGGCATCCAAGAATATGGTTTGCTCTGTAATAGTCCAATTTTATCCTGATACAACTGAATAATACTTTGAATATTCTTTCTATATGCAGGTTGAAAGCAATGCACGTTTTGTGAGATGGTCAGATGGCAGCTTACAGTTATTAATTGGGAATGAAGTGCTTGATGTATCTGAGCAAGATGCACAGCACGATCAAATGCATCTTTTTCTTAGACATAACAAGGTGGCATCTCACATCTGTTTGACATGTGATTTAATTACTCGAGACCTTTCTTTTTATCTCTTTTTCTGTGCTGTCATTAATTTTAGTTTTAGATTCTTAAGCCTGCTGGATGTTGGCTTACAAAAACAAAAGTTAATCTGCTAAAAATATCTCTGTATGGTTTTCTACTGTTTAAATGAAATGTTGAGCTTCTACTAGATCCATTCTTAGTCTGTCTCTTTATGTTTTGGTTTTTAGTCATGTGACAAATGCTTGGAAAGGATAGAAGTAGTTGCCAGTCAAACCACTTGCTCTTAGAAATATAGTCTGTAAGATTTCTCTTAAGGGATAGCATAATGTTTGAGAGAAAGGGTCTTCTTAAGAAGCTGAAGGCTTCTGTTGCCTTGTCCTTGAGAGACAGAGAATGTTAAGAACACGCAGTTTCGGGGATTTGATTTGTTTATTGTGCACATAATCTTTTTTAAGGTAGAAGCTGGTTGTCTAGTGAGAATTTCTTAATTAGTAGACACCTTTTCCCTCTGTTTCTGTGGACAATTTATTGTGCATGTCTGACCTTTTCCTAGAACCCAAAATGTGCGGAAGCCTTGTGCAGTGGGTACACTCTTTTTCTTTATTCTGTATGAAAAAATTTTCATAAACTAGAACATTTTTTACTTGCCTCCAGTACCCAATATATGTTTCAGCTGGACTATTAATTTGCCAGCAGGGTTCTCTTGTTACATGACATTTCTGCAGCAGTTTAAGGGTTCAGCCATTTAGAACCTTGGTTTGTGTATAAACTGTTTTAGGGTTGTCATGCTTGTGCAAGACACCATGCTTCCAAGCACAGGCATGTGAACCTTAAAACTTGTGCTCTCTTGTTATGGCATTTTCTGCTATATATATGCCTTTGAATCAGTGTTTAAGGGCTTATTTTATCCACACTCACAGTCGCTTCTTCAATCGCAAGGAAGAATTTATAAAAAGATGAAGTTTATGCCATCATCATTATCATCAAAATCTCATAGGCTGTTGACTGCTCTTGTTGACTCACGGCACAGAAAGGTTTATAAAGTTAAGAACTGCATCACCAACATTGATCCTGAGAGAGAAAAGGAAGAAAAAGAAAAGGTAACACATCACTTAAGGTTATAGTTGCTTTTATTTCTGTAAAGAAATGGATTTCCAATTTCTAATGTCCCTATGCTATATAGGCTGAAAGTCAGACAATAAGAGCAAATGTACTTAACCGAAAGAGGGAAAAGGTTAGCCAAAAATATACTCAACCAGTGGAGCGTAGGCGCCAGCTTTCACCTGGGTTTTTGGAGGGTGCTCTAGAAAAGGTTTTCACTGGCTATTACCATTCCTGTTATATTCTTTTATTATTTCTTCCATGTTGAAGGTGTTTGTAGTATTCCTTTTTGGCATCACAACATGGTCAAATAGCGGCTGCACTCTCTCTCTCTCTCTCTCTCTGTCTCCCTTGCTCTCATGTTGACTATTTAAAAAATTTTTGTATTGTTGGAAAAACCCATCAATTTACTTTCTGCACTCAAATGTACTAAAAGATTTGATTCACTTCTTTAACCATGTTGTTTTCTTCTATAAACCAGGATGATGAACCAGATTATTTTGACTCCCTTCATTCTCATCATCGCTTTGAGGAGGACTGGGAAGTGGAAGCTCGAGCAGAGAAACGCATCAGGAATGCCAAAAAGGTCTTATAATCTGCAATGATCCTGTAAATTGCCAGTTTTTGTGTGGCAAACCCTCTTATATTCATATACATAATAATAATGACAGGGACACAAAGATATTCTTCATAAATCATCATTGTCCCGTGCCAAATCATCAAATCTCCCAGTGAGCTTCTCTGACAGTGAAAGAGATGCGTTGGAATATGAAAGTGATGGCAATGAGGATGACAGGGTTCCCCCTCATAGAAGGATTGAGGAGCCGGAGCAGGAATACGAAGAAGAGGAAGATGAACATTATGTAGAAGAGGCAGAAGTTGATGGAGCCTCAGAGGAGGATGACTATGTTGAGGTATGCAGGTCTATTTAAATGCTATGTATTAGCATTTAGATTTTAGTCTGCAAATTATGGGATTTTCCATGTTGTAGCCAATATGATTGTGTGGACACTAACCTAAAACCATACTGTTTGACAATTACTGACATTCGTATAATTTAATGGGTGGAAATAATCCAGGAAGATAGAATTTACACAAAAGAACAAACTGAAGCATGTTTGATAGGAGTCTCAATTTCTCTTCTTGGCTTTTTTGGCAGGAGCCAAAGCAAAAGGTAAAGGATTTTGGAGGCAGCTGGAAGCGGGCAGAAATTGAGTCTGAGGACTCCCCTCCAAGGAAGAATCCACCTAATCGACGAAAGGCAGTTGTTTTTGACAGTGATGATGAGTGAAAACCTGCTTGCATTGCATGCAATGTGAGTTTCACTTTTATCAGCAAATGCTTTTTATATACCTTGGACTCACTTGTGATGAAGCTTTTCTATGGTTATTTCCGTGAATATAGGATTGTGGGTCCATAGCAGCTTTTTATGTGCATAAAAGATTAAGTCCTTATTTTGTCATATAAGCCATTCCTGGTGGGTCAAGCATTTACATACTGAGACAATCGTTGAATTTTATCTCCCTTGTTAGAGATGTGATTTCATATTAAGAATGCACCAACCTTTTTACCCTTGGCATGTATTGGGAGTAAACAAGTCTTCATTTAGTTCTTGTATGAGGTTGTTCATGATGATTTTAATTTTACAGTAGTAGTGCTTTTTCCAAAAATGTGAGCATGGGTGTCTGATCACTGGCAACACAATTGAATATCTAAATCCTGACCTGCATGTGGCTTCAATGATGTTTTGTTTTTCTCTCTTAGTGGTTTTTTTAGCTGCATGAGGTCTCCTCTCTTAACCAGGCTCGAGTGTTGATGAAATGCCTGGAGTTTGCTAATATTGAGTGTGTTCCATGATGATGGGTCTGAATGGATTGTTTAGAACTTTGAAAGGCTCTACAAAAATGATGTCATTGAATTCTTCTCTGGTGTTATTCTGTCTCTCGGGAAGTAATGCATTACTCTTTTCTTGTGGAGCTAATATTTTTCTGTAATGAACACAGTTTTGTTTTTGAAGCTCAATATATTTTAGTCCTGCCAAACCCATAAAGGTTAGTTTGTCGAAGTTAGGAGTTCAAGGGATAGATCACCGAGTTAAATTTTGAAAACATTTCCTAGATCCATGTCCATTAGCAGTGATTCACTGCACAATTATGCAATCTAGCATTAGCAGTCCAGGCGGTTGCCTTGGTCGATGATGTTAACAGAGAAATCCATATACCTGAGTAGATGAACCTGGCTTGACTTACCTAGCTTTTTAGCCAGCTTTTACTGTAATTAACCGGTCATTATCCTGCAGCTGGAAGGTTGTTCGCAAGTCTTCTCTTCAGGAGAGTAAACTTGAAGGTTAAAAAATTCATTTTCTGGGGTTGGAAGTGCAGATGCGCATTCTTAATGCCACTCGCAGTTGAAAGGAGTTGAAGTCTCCTTCCGTAATATTAATGGATAGAATTTCAGATTTTATTGGGGTGTGTGTGTGTGTGTGTGTATATATATATATATATATATATACACGTTGAAGTTTTGTATAGCTTTAGCCAGTTTTAGATCAAATGACAGACAATGGGAAAGGATGAATGTTTCTCAAAACTTTTTTTTTTTTGTTTCCTTCTTTCATTATTTGTATACTTCACAGCGCCTTGATTTACCAAACTGCAATTTTAGGGAAATAATTTCGGAATTTGTTGAATTTGGCGGCTACAGACAAGGGAATCTCTTTTCTGTTACAATAGCATTTGTAATTTGTAGAATTGTGTCTCGTTGTTACTTATCAGACTTTAGCAGTGTTCGAGGAGAAATAATTAGACGGAGGATTTGCAGTTGATTAGAGACTGAATTAAATAACCAGGTACCACCAATGGATGTGGTGAGCCTCGTTCATGTTCTCGACCAAATCTTGAATTTGAGTCTTTGTTAAAGTGCTCTGTAGATTTAAATTACGTTTTAGGCATATATATGTTCTTAATAGTGACTAAATATTTTTTTTATTGGATATTACGAAATTTATTTCTCTAATAAGTATAATTTCGGACTAATTGATTGTAAGATGTGGAGGGTACAACTTTAATTAGGGAAACTGTGGATATAATTTGTTTTCTCATTTTATTTTATTAAAAAAAAAAAGAGTAAATTAATCTGTGTTGTGTGGGGACACCTGTTTTTATTTTTTATTTTTTTTATTTTTTATTTTTATGGGAGAACATGGTTTGACACATTATTAATTGTTTAAAACAAATTTATACAAAATGCAACTGCGGTGTCGTAAATCGTTCTGATAGCATCATACGAAGTACTGCGTGAAAAAGAATGATTTAATAAGAATGATTTAATATTGTTTAATTTAGAAGAGATATTAGAAGGACGTGATTTTATTTTATTTTATTTTATTTTATCCGAGTTGTATTTTCAATTATATGGTCTTGCCTAGCTCTAACAGAGGCGTAAAACGTGCACGGTAAAAATATATTTTTTTAAAGTAATAATAATAATAATAATATTCTGAGGTCATCATTTGTGAGTTTCTGAATAGATATTATTTCTGTTACAACGAATTAACCCGTAACAGGCAAACTCGTGTTTCCGATTATGGGCGAGTGGGGAAAGTTCTAGAGGGTTCCGTAAAAGGAGGCAGTCTTTCTCAATCTCTCTCTTTCTCTCTAGGAGTTTCTAGCGCCACGTGTCGAGTCCCTTCCAGAGGCCTCGCTTCCTTCCATAAAAATGGACTCTCCGTCTCCCTCCCATTTTTCTTCTCAGAGAACGCACAACACAAGCACACAAACACACGCACGCACGCACACACAGAGCTTTCGTACAATCTTTCTTCTCTTTGGTATTCTTCTTCTGGTTACAAACAGAACCCATTAAAGCCAAACAAAGTAGAAAACCGCAAGAATCGATTCTACATTCGGAGGTAAGGCACTCTAATGTCGGGTTTTGCTTCTAATGTTTCTGTTTGATCTGAGTTGTTGTAATGAGTTACGGCCGCTAAATCAAAATTGTTTTGCCGTGAATTTGTAACTTTCATAGATTGTTATCCATGCTTTACCCTGTGATCATATATTCGTATGCTATGATTTTCTCTGCTTTTGTGCGAATCAGTTGGGCGTTGCTTGTTCTGAAAGTGACCCACTTTGTTCATTAGCATACTTTTCATGATTTTTTTATTTTTTGGTTTTTTTGGGCAGTAGAATAAACGTCGAGTATGGATCCTGGTAAATTTACCAATAAGACAAATGAGGCCATTGCTTCTGCTCATGAATTAGCCGTCACTAGCGGTCATGCTCAGCTGACTCCTTTGCATCTCGCGGTGGCCCTCATTTCTGATCCTACTGGGATTTTTAGCCAGGGGATAGCTAGTGCGGGTGGCGAAAATGCGGCAAAGGCCGCAGAGAGAGTATTCAATTCAGCCCTGAAGAAACTCCCCACCCAATCTACGCCCCCAGATGAAGTTCCGCCGAGCACCAGTCTTATCAAGGTCTTTAGACGCGCGCAGGCCTTGCAGAAATCATGCGGCGATACCCATCTGGCTGTTGATCGGTTGATCTTAGGGCTCCTTGAGGATTCCCAGATAGGGGATTTGTTGAAAGAGGCTGGAGTAGCTGTGGCTAGAGTGAAAGCTGAGATGGAAAAACTTCGAGGAAAGGAAGGAAAGAAAGTGGAGAGCGCTTCTGGAGACACCACTTTCCAATCTTTGAAGACTTATGGTAGAGATCTTGTCGAGCAAGCTGGAAAGCTTGACCCAGTTATAGGTAGAGATGAGGAGATTCGACGGGTCGTTAGAATTCTATCACGAAGGACTAAGAACAATCCGGTTCTCATTGGTGAGCCAGGGGTAGGCAAAACTGCCGTGGTGGAAGGTTTGGCTCAGAGGATAGTAAGAGGAGATGTGCCAAGTAATCTAGCAGATGTGAGACTTATTGCACTTGATATGGGTGCTCTGGTGGCCGGGGCCAAGTACAGGGGAGAGTTTGAAGAGAGGTTGAAGGCTGTGTTGAAAGAAGTGGAAGAGGCTGAGGGGAAGGTGATATTATTCATAGACGAAATCCATCTCGTTCTTGGGGCTGGTCGAACAGAAGGTTCTATGGACGCTGCCAACCTCTTTAAGCCCATGCTTGCTAGAGGTCAGTTGAGGTGCATTGGTGCTACAACACTGGAAGAGTACAGGAAGTACGTGGAGAAAGATGCTGCATTTGAGAGAAGATTCCAACAAGTTTACGTGGCTGAGCCCAGTGTCACGGACACAATTAGCATTCTTAGAGGATTGAAAGAGAAATACGAGGGTCATCATGGGGTTCGAATTCTAGATCGGGGTCTTGTAGTTGCATCCCAATTATCAAGCCGCTATATTACAGGTATATTTCTGCCTTCATTTCTGTGTTTTACTTTCTTTTTTCTTAATCCGGTGCTGAGTATTTAGTCCCAGTACTAAATATTGATCATTTACTGGCAAGTCATAATGTTAGTTTCTTGTGTTTAATAGGACGTCATCTGCCTGACAAGGCAATTGATTTAGTTGATGAGGCTTGTGCAAATGTGAGAGTCCAACTCGATAGTCAGCCTGAAGAAATTGATAACCTTGAAAGAAAGAGGATGCAATTGGAGGTTGAGCTCCATGCACTTGAGAAGGAGAAGGATAAAGCTAGCAAAGCTCGACTTGCAGAGGTAAGTATGTATTTGTATTGTAAATATAATTACGGGTAAATAAATTACTTGTAGCGCAGCATTTTTTTTATTATTATTTTCTTTAATTTTTATACTATTTTTTTGTTCTTTCTCTCAATCACCTGACTGTTTTTCAGGTTCTCAAAGAACTTGATGACTTGAGAGACACGCTTCAGCCTTTGAAAATGAAATACAAGAAGGAGAAAGAAAGAATTGATGAGATCCGGCGACTAAAGCAGAAGAGAGAAGAGATACTTTTAGCCATTCAAGAAGCAGAAAGAAGATACGATTTAGCTAGAGTTGCGGATTTGCGATTTGGGGCACTGGAGGAAATAGATGCTGCTTTAGCACGGATTGAAGGGAGCACGGAGGAGAATTTGATGTTGACAGAAACAGTTGGACCAGACCACATTGCGGAAGTTGTGAGCCGATGGACTGGCATCCCTGTTACAAGACTTGGCCAGAATGAAAAAGAGAGGCTCATTGGGCTTGCAGCGAGGTTGCATCAGAGAGTGTTTGGGCAGGACCAAGCCGTCGATGCAGTTGCAGAAGCTGTGCTCAGGTCAAGGGCTGGTTTAGGAAGGCCACAACAGCCAACTGGGTCATTTCTGTTCTTGGGGCCAACTGGTGTTGGTAAGACTGAGCTTGCTAAGGCTCTCGCTGAACAACTCTTTGACGACGAAAGTCAATTGGTAAGGATCGACATGTCTGAGTATATGGAGCAGCATTCCGTTGCCCGACTGATAGGTGCTCCTCCCGGGTAAGCCTTTTACTTCTTAGTAAGTCTCTCTCCTTAATCATCTTTAAGTATTAGGAGCGCTATCTCACTCCCATTTGGTGGTATCTCAGGTATGTGGGACATGAGGAAGGTGGGCAGCTTACCGAGGCTGTAAGGCGGAGGCCTTACAGCGTTGTGCTATTTGATGAAGTGGAAAAAGCACATACCTCAGTCTTTAATACCCTCCTTCAAGTTCTAGATGATGGACGGTTGACTGATGGCCAAGGACGAACTGTAGATTTTAGAAATACGGTTATTATCATGACTTCCAACCTTGGAGCAGAGCACCTACTGACAGCATTGACGGGGAAGTGCTCGATCCAAGTTGCTCGAGATCGAGTTATGAATGAGGTAAATAAGTGGATTGGCCATTTTGCTACATACATTTAGTCTTGTGGGGATCTATGTCCTATTTTTCGCCAACACACCCATTTCTAAAAGTGTTCATTTGCCGATGGTTATTATCTTGACAGGTGAGGAAGCACTTCAGGCCTGAATTACTTAATCGGCTTGATGAGATTGTGGTTTTCGATCCACTTTCGCACGAGCAGTTGCGGAAGGTAGCCCGAGCACAACTGAAAGATGTAGCAGCCCGTCTCGCCGAAAGGGGCATTGCATTAGCTGTAACTGATGCTGCATTGGACTACATATTAGCAGAGAGTTATGATCCAGTGAGTATAGTATTAAACATCCTCATTGTTGCAATTGTACCGTGACCAGAATACTGATTTTTGCCTCTTTCTGTTGATAGGTCTATGGTGCTCGACCCATTAGGAGATGGCTGGAGAAAAAGGTGGTCACCGAGCTATCGAAAATGCTTGTGAGAGAGGAGATTGATGAGAACTCAACCGTCTACATAGATGCAGGGCCGGACAGCAAGGGCAATGACCTTATATACCGGGTGGAGAGGAATGGTGGGCTCGTTAATGCAGCTACTGGGCAAAAGGCTGATATACTGATACAAATTCCAAATGGCCCGAGGAACAATGATGCTGCCAAAACAGTAAAGAAAATGAAGATAGAGGAAATTGTTGACGATGATGATGAGATAGTTGAGTGAGCTTCTTTGTAACTGAACCAGGGGTTTAGGGAAAAACACCTGGTGTGGCTTATGCTTTGCAAAGCTAAAGTGCAATTGTACTCCGTATCTTCTTTTGTTGTACCTTTTGAAGTGTTTGATAAATGCAAAGGGTGTTGCCATAAGAACAAGGTAATCTACTGCGCTTGAATTTTGGATTCTGTCGATGTGTAGTACGGCGGCTTTCACAAATGAATGGAACAGAGAGAGGATCGTAGATCCGGCTTGTTGTGTATTGATTTTATTTCCTCCCCCCCCCCCCCCCAAAAACAAACCTTTCTCTTTTCCTGGCGGTCTTTATGGTTGCCCGAAAGTCCTGTGGTTGGTTTGTTGGAGTGGGCTAAATTAATTGAACTCAGTGGTAAAAACGAGTTATCCTTGCAAAGATACAATAGAAAGGCCAAGTCTGAAGGATGCTCAAAACGCTGGCCGAAGATGAAGGTCTCGAGGCTTAAGTGGGTTCATAGGCACAAGAAGCGGGAGCGTGAAGCCCGATGTGCCTTGTGACATATTCTTAAGATGGAGTGTGGCAGACCCTAATATTTCAGCTACAGTGTGGCAGCCGAAAACTGAGGGAGTCCCCGAGAAGTTGTGCCCAAGAGCAACACAACGCGACTGGCTCTCCAATTCGACGTAGCATGGAACGTTCAGAAGGTCGTTAGAAGTAACCGAACACAACATTTAATGGATGCTGTTTTACGTTTTCAATCGGCCTCCAATAAATTGTTCTTTAAGAAGAACACCGAATATTTCAACAATTATGTCCGTTCTCTACTCAACTTGTTTATCAGCCGCCAGATTTATGTCTAAACGTGAACCTACGGTGGACCATGCGACGAGTTTTAACCCATATTGCGCGCGCGCGCGCGCGCGGGTGTATTGCAACTAACATTCAACCGAAGACCTAAAAAAGGAAGAGAAAAATTTTCCAAGGTTCATTTCTGAACTTTTATCTCGTAACGAGAACCTCCGTATTTTTGTGTGGGTGGGAAAGACGGCGTCTTTTCTGGTTTTATCATATAGTCTTTGAGGCAAAAAGGAACAGAGCGAGATTTAACACTCATAAAATGATCTTTTATTGCATATTCGTCGTCTCCATTTTTATTTGCGACCGAGTAATAATCGATTATAAGCATATAATCAATCTTCATAACTATGTGATGTAATATTTTTAATGGATCAGCATCAAAATATCGTGTCTGTGTAGCATTTTCTATTTCTTTCTTTCAATTGGAATGAGAAGGGAAGGGCTAGTAACAGAAACGATGATGATGATGATGTGTGCATGTATTTGTAACCAAAAAAAAAAAAAAGGGTTTAGAATTGCACAAAGTATGGATATCTAATTTTGAAGGGTTCCCTTATTCAGACTTCTCAGCCCTTCGTCTTTCTGAATGGAGGCACGGCCCAGCTCGCCTCATCCTGACAACTAACCAGTGGGGAATATTTCGAAGAGTCCCTTTTGAACTCACTAATTTAGAAGACAAACTAGGTTTAATTGTCACTTACATTAATTACGCGGGCTGTGCAGTTTACTTATATCCAATCTGTTCTCAACAATTAATATATGAGCATATATGATATTTCTAGCGGATCGAATACATTGATCAATCCCAATCGATCGCACACATGGTTTCTTGGCGTTGTTATAGCGCTGCTCATTTCTCGCTATGATATTTTGTTTCCTCTATGTTTTGGAAAAGTCAGATTGGATTGAATCTGCTGATTGGAAAGGTTCACAAAAGATTTATAAAAGAAGAAGAAAGAAAAGAAAAGAAAAATAAAAACTTTGTATTTTAGCTACAAACTCATAGGTTATGGAATTTGAGGCAATTGGGGTTTGAACCTCAGGACTCATTGGTTATTTGAGCTAAACTCTTTAGCCACTTCATAGATCAAATCATTATTGGGTGAAAATCCATTATTGATTCAGGTCCAATGAAAAAAATTGGGAGAGTGGGTCGTGATTTGATTACAAATTTTAATTTAACAATTAAATTCTTAGATTGCAAGACCTGCAATCATGCTACCATTGCTCCGGCATCATTTTATCCCGACAATCACGATTATGGAAATTGAAAAGATGTCGAAATTTAAAACAATAATAAAAAAAAAAAACAAAACAGAAGGAACCCCATCGAGGCTTACGTAAAGAAACAAAAAGAGGCCGAAATTAGTCCAATCGGTTGGACTTTGTGGCCTTTAGATGGACGCGTGGCAATAGCTAGCGACGGAGACTCCGGCTGCCTCTTCATCACACCTTTATCCCAATTCAATGCACAGCATTGACTGGGTGATCAATTTATGTACGATTTCTCAACCAGAATTCGTATATTTTGCTTTATATTTTTATATTGTATAATAAATAAAATTTATTTTAAATAAAAATAATAAAATTAATTTATATAATCATATTTATAACAAAATAAATAAAAATATCGAGTGCTCTATAATAATAATAATAATTAAAAAGATGATATTTTTTTCGTGTATAATCATGGTTTGAATTTTTAAAAAATATTTGACGAGACTAAGATTTAAATCAAGCGTAGGGCACGAATAAAATTTGAGAATCCATCAACTTCAACGCCAGAAATTTTTCGTCGTCCCAAAACGTCACTCTAAATAAGGCTTTGGCTCCACGTCAAACTGCAATTATTGCAAAGACGATGAGGTAAAATTTGAGGTCTGCGGGGTAATAATTTGCCGATCTGCATTAACCAAGGCCATTGCCCCCCTCTTTTTTTTCTTTATATATATATATATATATATATAATAATAATAATAATTTTGGGGGCGATAATTCCAAAAGCCCGTATTAGGCGTAGCTGATCTGCTTAATAACGTATGACGTGGAAAAAGAAAAGGAAAGAAAGAGATGGATTTCAATTCAACGATAACAGTAACACGTTTCCTTGTGTAAAAGGACACGCAATTCAGTTCCTTACGATGAGAACTCTTGAAATTGTAAAATCGTAACATGAGCTGTCGTGAATGAAGAAGTCAATTCTTGCCGGACAAACCACGTTGATGCGCCTTCATCACAGGGCGAAGAACGAAAAAATTAAAATAATAATCATAACTCGGTTCAAATAGAACTTCATTACACAAGTTGTCGGTAGCCATCGCGAGTTTGATCCGCATATTACGTAATTTTTGTTATTAGTTACCATATTATATATATATATATATATATCAAATTATTATAAATATAATAATTTGAAATTTACAAACATTTTTTTTCTTATTAGTTTATTATTATTATTATTTGTTGGATGAATGAAACATTGGCTTTCTATTTCTCACTTTTAATGATACTTACCATAAATGATGCAAGTAAATCTTAAATTTATGAAAATTCTCAATTAACAAAACATCTTTTAGTGCTAAGAAATCTATTAAACACTGACTAATCTAACGAAATTAATTTCTTAACCAAACTCATGACGAGATTATTAATATTTTGTCTACTTTAATTTTTTAAGCAGATACAATTTCTGTTGACATAAACTTTTTTTTCTTTTCTAGGAGGAATTAATATACAGATCAATAGATATGGAAACAGACTACAATTATTTGTTTTCTATTTATCATTTTAATTATATATATATATATATATATATATATATATATATATATATATATATATACCGCGAAAATCCCTAATTACATGATATAAGCTCTCTCTGGGCCTGTCTATCAATCTTTTTCCCCTCTCGGGTTGCCAACTAGATGGAGAATATAAAATTTCACCTAAAATCCCAATTGGGCCCATTGGATTTTACTCTGTAACGGAAATGGCCTTATTGGGTTAACTTGGAAAAGAGCAGGATAAAGCCAACCTAACCTTCGTGGCACGACGCTGCACCAACCACCTGACAAAGAATGTCCTGCAGTCACATGCGCCACCTTGCACCGGTTCCCCAATCCGAGCCCTCCTCTCCTTTATATAACCCACGGGTGGCAATCTCTAGCTAGGTCACAGCACTGCTCGTTACTACAGCGTCTCAATTTTCTATCCATCTGCCTTTGCATCCGTAACGGTGTCGAAAGCAACCGCGAAATGGCTTCTATTGTCATTTGCTCGCTACTTGTAGCCACCCTACTCTACTTCCTACTGAGCTTGGGCTCACGGCGCACGCGCCACGGACGGCCGCTCCCTCCGGGACCGAAACCATGGCCACTTGTAGGAAACCTCCCCCACCTGGGCCCCATGCCTCACCGGTCCATAGCCGCCTTGGCTAAGACTCACGGGCCACTGATGCATCTCCGGCTGGGTTTCGTCGATGTCGTGGTGGCTGCGTCAGCTTCTGTGGCGGCTCAGTTCCTCAAGACCCACGACGCCAACTTCTCCAGCCGGCCGCCCAACTCGGGTGCAAAGCATATCGCCTATAATTACCAAGACCTCGTGTTTGCGCCGTACGGCCCGCGCTGGCGGATGCTCCGGAAGATCACTTCCGTTCACCTCTTCTCCGGCAAGGCCTTGGATGAATTTAGACACATTCGACAGGTTACATAACTAAAATCCTTAATTATCTTCTTTTTGTTCCTTTTTCCTCCCTTATCTCTATTACTGTAGCTGGAGTTGGACGCACCGTCCCAAGCTTTCGACAACGACATAAATCCATAATAATATTATGTGGTGGCCACATGGCCGAAGATCTCCGCCACTGATAGCAAGTATCTTGCTGCAACCCAACACAGCGGCTCGATTTTCCCGAGACGCGTGTCGTCTTTCTGTTTACTGGAGCCTCTTAACCAGTAGCGCGAAAGCTAACCCCACCATGCGTGAAGTTACCTTTTATCTTCTCATTACTTTTCTTCCAAAACCCCCACCAAAAAAAAAAAAAAAAAAAGATAAATTTTCAACTTTTGGAAAAATTTACTAGAGATTCTCGAGGATTTTAATTTTAAATTAAGCGAATTATTCGGAGTGTCAGATTTAGACCCTTCAATTTAACCCTGGGACAAAGTCATTTTGGTCAACGCTTCAAATTGTCTTAAACCAAAACGTTCAGTTAAAGCACGCCCTCCTGTCCCTCGGTTTAGGGAACGATCTTAGTGTATATATACTACTATAAATTTTCTCGAGATTCGTCTTCTTTGTTTTTCTTAGTTATGGTTTCTTTTTCTTTTTTTTTTTTTGTTTTTTTTTTAATAAAAATGTTTGTCTTCACATCCCGGTTTGACTTATTGGTTCCGCGTGGTCTCGATCGCTAAGTTAAACCATCGTAGTAATGCAATCCAATGGTCAGCATGGAGTGTGTTCTACTTTGCATTTGATTAGGTAATTAACGGGGCGGGGGTGGGCTTGACTTGCAGCAAGAAGTGGCGGTGCTGACGAGCGCACTGGCGCGTGCAGGCCCAGCGCCGGTGAACCTGGGGCGGCTGCTGAACGTGTGCGCGACCAATGCCCTCGGGCGGGTGATGATGGGGCGGAGGGTGTTCGGCGACGGAAGCGGCGGCGGCGACCCGAGAGCCGACGAGTTCAAGTCGATGGTGGTGAAGTTGATGGAGTTGGCCGGAGTGTTCAACATCGGCGACTTCGTTCCGGCTCTGGAGTGGCTGGACTTGCAAGGAGTGGCGGCGAAGATGAAGAAGCTCCACAAGAGATTCGACGATTTCTTGGCCAACATCGTGGAGGAGCACAAGATCGACGGCGGTCGTGGCCCCCACGCGGACATGTTGAGCACCTTGATTTCGTTGAAAGAGGCTGCTAACGACGAGGGCGACAGGCTGACCGATACTGAAATTAAAGCGTTACTTCTGGTACTCTCCCTCTCTCTCTCTCTCTCTCTCGCTCCCTCCTTTCAAACACACTAATAATCAGCGTATGCATCAAAATTAACTCGTTGTATCTTAAAAATTAAAATTTTAAGTAATTAAATTATATTTTATGTTTTTTTTTTTAATATCAAAATTTTGAGCAAACATTCGTATATTTATATTTAAAATCACATCGATAGGTTTCTTTTTCTTGTTTGCGTATTAATGTTTGAATCACGGCAGTGAGATTTAGGTGTGTGTGTGTGTGTGTGTGTGATAAGATTCTATAAAATTGCCTAAAAACTGCTACTTCGCTAATTGTTATGTTAATTTACGTCGTGCCCTGGATAAGAACATGGTATGCTTTTGCAGAATATGTTCACTGCAGGAACCGACACGTCATCAAGCACGGTGGAATGGGCCATAGCGGAACTGATCCGACACCCACATGCTCTGGCCCAAGTCAAAGGAGAGCTCGATTCGGTAGTGGGCCCGGACCGACTCGTAAGCGAACTGGACCTGGGTCAACTCATCTACCTCCAAGCTGTCGTCAAGGAAACCTTCAGGCTCCACCCGTCAACGCCGCTGTCCCTGCCGCGGATCGCCGGCGACAGCTGTGAAATCAACGGCTATTACATCCCCAAAGGCTCCACTCTGCTGGTAAACGTATGGGCCATATCCCACGATCCAGAAGCGTGGGCCCAGCCGCTGGAGTTTCGGCCCGAGAGGTTCCTGCCGGGAGGAGAAAAGCCGAACGTGGACGTTAGGGGAAATGACTTCGAGCTCATACCGTTTGGTGCTGGTCGCAGAATATGTGCTGGCATGAGCCTGGGGTTGCGCATGGTCACGCTGCTGACCGCAACTCTGGCCCATGCATTTGATTGGGAATTGGCAGATGGGTTGATGCCCGAGAAGTTGAATATGGAGGAGGCGTATGGGCTGACCTTGCAACGTGCC
Source organism: Bruguiera parviflora (assembly GCA_019804595.1). Classification (NCBI taxonomy): domain Eukaryota; kingdom Viridiplantae; phylum Streptophyta; class Magnoliopsida; order Malpighiales; family Rhizophoraceae; genus Bruguiera; species Bruguiera parviflora. The sequence continues at coordinate 6,107,468 of CM034054.1, read as the reverse complement.
CAGCCCCTCATGGTGCACCCTAAGCCTAGGTTATCACCACGGGCCTATCAGTAGGATGCGGCAAATTACAGAGGTTAATGCTTGCGCATCTGTTGGGCCGTTTTGCTCTTATTTGACTTCTTTCTAGCCTTTTGTGTGAGAAACTCTCGGCCCCTCTGGGGTTCAAACTTGGGTGGAGTAACGGAGGCACTTGGATGTTGATCCACATTACATGTTTAATGCAATAATGTCATCCAATTTTATTGTTGTTTTTTTTTTTTATTTGAAAAGAGAGAATTATACATATACATACATATATATATATATATATATATATATATATACACACACACACACACACACACACACACACATAGAGAGATAGAGAGAGAGAGAGAGAGAGAGAGTGAGAAGAATTTTAATTATTAAGAATTGAGTTGTGATCGAGATTTGAATGTATATAAATAAAATACAAGAAGATAACTTACTGAATTTATAGGCCATTTGATCACAAAAGAATTTGGAAGGCACCCAGTTATGAATTATATATATTCTCAAAATCAGTATATGGATGGAAAAATTCAGGCGAGGAAATTGCAATTACATTTCTTTCTTTTCTCGAGTTCGAGTTTGGAATTGGCCTTTGTTTTTTTGTTATATATTTTTTTTTCCTTTTGTACCGTGGAGGAGTTCCTAAAAACCCCAGAAAAAGAAATTCAAGTCGCAGCCAAAAAGAAAGAAAACAATTAAAAAAGCTTTAGGTAGGAAGCTTGCTTAGTTTATTAGCATGGCATGCAATGGTCCGAACCGGGCTTTGCAGAGTTCTTCTACTTACGGGCCCAATTTCTCTCCCCTCGACCTCGCCTAGTTTTCCAGCTCCCTGCCTCTTTGTGGCTACCACGGCTCCCTGCCTCTTTGTGGC
>CM034054.1:6077575-6106557 GCA_019804595.1 Bruguiera parviflora | reverse complement strand
GCTCCCTGCCTCTTTGTGGCTACCACGGCTCCCTGCCTCTTTGTGGCTACCACGGCGCAGCGCAGGGAAATAAAAAATAATTTTTTTAAAAAAAGTGGAAAATTAATTTAAAAAATCATTAATGGAAGATTAAACAGCAACTATTTTATATGTATTATTTCTGTGGCATGTGGCCTCAGCTTCTGTATTCATTAGGACAACCTTTTTAAGTTGTGAACGGATCTGTCAGCTCTCTGCCTCCCATTTCCTCATTTTCTGTAGGTCAGAGCATGAACCCAAAAAAAAAAAAAAAAAAAAAAGAAAAAGAAAAACTTCCAGGAGGCTCCACCGCCAACCTGTATGGCTTGAATTACGCGACAAAAATTTGCTGCTGAGTCAAATCACGGTCGGTGGCTACTAGCCTACGACCCGATCCGTACAAGAAGGCGTTTTTATTTTTCATTATTATTATTTTCTATTTGTCTCGAGGGATATATATATATATATATATATATATATATATATAAATCATTTATTTTAATATTAATACGTTAAAAATTATCATTAAAATTTTATAATTTTATAACGGTTAAATGCATATATATATAATTAGTTATATGGACCATAAACGTAAATATTTGTGCAGTGCACATTTGATTGAACAATTTTAGCGAAGGGGTTATTACGAATTCTTGTTAAATGACTTGTATCAGTATTAGTGAATGTCCATTTAGTGAAAATGAATGCTATTACAGTTTTTAAAAAATTATTAAATACAAATAAATATGACGTAATTTATTTTATATAAAATAATATTTAATATTAAATAAATAATATTTAATATAATATAAAAATTATTTTATTGTTATATAATTTTATTATATAATAATAAATATTATTTATGTAATATAATTATATTGTATTTAATTGTGTCTACGTGTTCACGTAGTATTTTCTGAAAATATTAAAAAAAAAAAAAAAGAAAGAAGAAAAGAAAAGAAAAGGAAGATGGACTTAGGGGGGGGTAACAGAAGGCATGGGTCGATTCTTGCTCTAACCAATAAGTAATAACCACACGAGCACCGCAACAAAAAGATAAGTTTAGCCCGACTCCCAATGCAGCCATGGATGGATGGATCGGCCCTCTCTTGAGAGACGGTAAAGAAATGCCCCCCCGGGGGGGAGAGAGAGAGAGAGAGAGAGAAAACAACAGTACGACCCCAAAACAGCACTCCGGAAGCAGACAACGTGTTGGGGTTACTTCCTGCCCCCCCCCCCGCCAGTCTGATTGCCGCATGCATAACTTTTTCCTGTTAATAAAAGTGCACACCCCATTTCTCATAATGCCACTGCAAGCAAAGCTATAGTGCAGTAAACTCTCCATACTTCTGGAGTCTCTATTTAGTTTTGATCATCATCATGGCTGTGTTGTTAGCTCTTGCAATGCTCGTGTTAGCCATGACTGGCCATGCAAGTAAGCTCCTCCGTCGCCCCTTTTCTTCCCTCTCTCTCTCTCTCTCAAAAAAAAAAAAAAAAAAAAAATTATGAAGAACTTTACTCCCTGTTTTCTTGAAGGGTTTCCTAGCCACCTTTCTCCCAAGTCACAACTTAAAAACTGAACAGCTGCAGGCCTAATCTCTGTTTCTCTTTGCCAGAAAGGCAAAATTTTCCCTTGCAATTTCATTTTTTCAACACAAAGATTTATTTTGTGCTCTATTTTTCTGCCTTCAGTGTTCTTGCTTGGTCCAGGGCAATGTGAGTACGATTCAAAGTTGTTACCACCCAAGAACTCTTCTTTTTCTTTCTTTTCTTCAGCCACATTTTGCTACCTCCATCTTCCTATGTAAAGAATCCGCCTTTTTCTTTTTTTTCCTAATGCAAGTCTGGACAATATAGAGTCATTTATATTCTCATTGTCTCTTATTCAATGGTGTATTCCGACCTTTCTCTCTAGATGGGTTTAATTATCTCTGTGCTAGCTTCTTCACCTTTCTCTCTTTCTCTCTCTCTCTCTCTCTCCCCCTCTCTCTCCCTCTTTTTTTTTTTTTTAAGGTTTTTGCTAGAATGCCTTCCATTATTCTGAAACTGTTTACTGTTCCTGATCTTTGTTTAGAGTGCACATGGTGTGTATGCAAGGGCATTTCAGAGTCGGTCCTTCAAAAAACTCTGGACTATGCTTGCGGAGCTGGGGCAGACTGTGTCCCTATCCATCAAAATGGTCCTTGTTTCCTACCCAACAATGTTAAGGCCCATTGCTCATACGCGGTGAATAGCTACTATCAAAAGAAGGGTCAATCTCAAGGCTCATGTGATTTTGCTGGCACTGCTTCCGTCTCTACAACTGATCCCAGTAAGCTGTACCTCTACACAGATCCCTCACGTTTACACTTCTATTTCCAAAGGCAAGAAAGCAATCGCATTTATCAGCTAACCTTTTTTGTGCACTGTCACAGGCTATGCTGGCTGTTCTTACCCAGCTACCGTCAGGTTTGTTTTTGCATTTCAGTATTAATGGATCCCCCCTCAGTTATTTACGTTTTCTAGGACTTTTGTTCAAGGCCTAGTTGTTTATTGTCTTTCGATTATAGTCGTTGGCATTTTGTCCCTTGTTTTCTTTTCTTCCTGATTTTAAATTCAAATTTTATCAGTTAAACATTAATGTGGCTTCAGGCCACCAGCCATCTACTGATGTCCGAGACACTTAAAGATTTCAGGATTTTCTAGGGGTTGCTTTTTTAACCTTCTGGTTGATGAGCCAACCCCTCTTTGTCTAGACGGTAGAATGCAGTTAAAAGTTTGAACCTTTAAACGCACAGTGGTTGATTGCCAGTGACCGACTTGGCTACCAAATTATTTGCAAGGGAGTCTCAGCTAGACATTCCAAAAAAAAAAAAAAAAACTTACCTTTCGATGAATTATGAATGGCAATCCACCTAGCTCTAGCCAAACTGTTGGCCGGAGGTCGTAGGGGGCCACAGCCTGACACATTAAACAGAGTAATCTATGTTAACTCACTCCCCGGGTGGTTCTTTAACCTTGGTTCCTTTTAATACTTGATATTAAACTTATTGAGTACTCTTGCGGACCATCCGCCTAGTCCAGTCCATCTAGTTTGGCACTGCCAAAGGGATTAGAGTTATTATCTCCTTTTTATCCTTTTGGTTTTTTTTGGGGGGGGGGGGATCCAGTGTAAATAGATGAACCGTTTAGCTTTGGGAGAGGTAGTGTGATATGTTTGTATTTTGTATGTATCAAAACTCGTGTTCGATTCTAGACTTTCACCCAATAAGTGAAAAAAGAAACATAAAAGCATCAAAGAAACAGAAGCAGAGATCTTGGAAAGCTCTTGTGGGAGGTTGTGGTTTAAACATCAATTCTCAGAGTTCCACAAAATATGGCTTTAATTTTGATGTATAAATAAATAAATAAAGACACTGGCCAAAGTTGTTTGCTTGTTTATTGTCTTATTTAGATTCCTTCGGCCAAGACTTTTCTCTTAATGAACAAATGTAAATTTTTTCCTCTTCTTGAGGGAATCCGTATCTATCTTCCCTGTTATCGTGGCAAAAGGTTGGCTTTTGTTAAGAATTTTGAGTCCCTATCAACAGTTATTCATTCATAGGATACTTCTGCTGTGGTAAACCTCAACTCTGTGTTTTTTTTTTTTGTCCCTTCGACACTTTTGATTATGTTTTATTTCTTTTGTTATCCTTTTGTGATGCCAATCTTGAATATAATGGAAATGGGCTCTTTTTGTCAGTTTGGTTCATATCTATAGTAGCATGATGATGGTTTCCTTATAATTAAGGTCCTTCATTAGCCGGTGTCAATTTCTACTTTCACAAGAGAGATGCTACAATAATTGGCATCTGCTGTCTTTTACTGAGGTTGGAAGGTACTTGGAATCTAACCATAATTTAATAAAAGGACAGCATATTTGTATAGTAGATCAATGTAGCTCACTAGAAGGCAAACTACCATCACCATATTTCTACATGTCTTCGAGAACTACAATACTTTGTAGAAGCTCTGCCATCGGTCAAAAAGAGTTTGCCCAAAAGTATAGCAGCTGTGACTTTTGTGAGGGACTTTTGTTCAAATAGAGCCACGTTACTGCTTGCCACTACCATGGTGGGGCACATTAGTTTGTAATTTTAGTAGCTGCCCCTAAACCTTGGGATGATCGATATATTGAGATCTTAATCAACTTTTGAAATCTGGGATGCCTTGGAAGCTGTGCATGTGTGGTCACGGCAATGAAACGGCTTGTGCCTCGCCAATTTTGGTGAAGCACTCATCCAAAATCCCCATTTGGAAATTTTTGCTCTTAATTTTCCCCAAATACATTTATCAAGGATTAGATTAAGTGAAAAAACACAGGCTACGGCCGCAAGTCTACATTGAAAAAATGGTGGGTCTCCACATCTTTGACACGGAACCCACCAAGTTGTGTGTGACTAGGCTAATCACATTCCATGCATCATACTTTATTGGTTGTACAAGGGACACACAACATTGTAGAATGAATCATAGTAATGTATATTATTTCAATCCAATGCTGCCAAAGGTGTGGGATCCACAAATAATATGGGATCTACCAAATGATGTGAAATGCCCGAGGTTACTGTGGCCTCTGCCATCTTGTGTTGCTTCATTCACTGTGACTGGAAACAATGACAGCACTGCTAGAGTTTAGCAATTGTGAAATAATGTCCTCGCACTTTAGATGATGTTTTGACGGCTAAAAAAAAAGTTTTAAGTATGTTATGTTGTAAAAGTTCGGCTGTTTTGTTAACTGAGTTAATATTCAGGTCGCACGAAGCACTCCCAGTTCGGTTGTTTCGTTGCTCAACCAATAGAAATGATCTTGTTGAGGATATCAAGTAAATGTGCTGGAATTAGGCACTTAACCACTTAATGGAATATGTTTACAATCTATACATATTAGCAATGAGGATATGTACATCATATGTGATAAAAGAGGTAAAGGCGTTTCTGATTTTAGACGTGTACATTCCCAGAAGATACGCATTTTTTCAAATTTCGAGCTAGTTGAATTTTCCATGCTCATATTTCGTTGTGTTTCAATTCCCTTATACTTCCTTGTGTTTGACTGCTTCTATAATGCATTTTGATGTGGTGGATTCTTTGCGTGTTTCCTTGATCCAGTGCTGTGGGCAATGGCACAAGGACTCCTCCAGTCACTGGTACTCCAACGCCAATCACCACAAATCCATCTCCAACCACACCTTCAACCATAACCCCATCAAGCACCACACCCCCTTCAAGCACCACACCAACCACGACCACTCCATACACCGCAACCCCTTCCAATGGAGTGTTGGGAGGGATTGGCAACGGTGTAGGTCCATCAGGAGCTGGAATAAATACAGACGTCAGTGACGGTGGCTTCAAACTCCGAAACTGTAACTTATTTCCTTTCTTCGAAATCATGTTGGTTTTAGGCTCAATGCACTCGTGGGTTTGAAGGTGCAAAAATGTGGCCATGATTGTAGATGTGGTGGTGGGGTAAGATGTCTACAGTTGATGCTGTATATCATTGTGCATATATGAAGATATGCATGTGATTCTGCAGTTATTTGTCCAGAGATGTGCTTAGCTAAGTTTTTGTTTGTATCTTCTTCTCTACTTGAGCCAAAACATGAAAATTTTTATTCCTTTTGGGTGGTATTTTGTGGCTATCTAATGAGGACAAGGACAACTCTCAGTGTGCACTATTTCTCTCGACTTTGTACATTGCATATTTAGATCTAGATAGCAGCAATCTATTAATCTAATTAGAGCTTAGCTCTCACCTTCTGTGTCTCTGCAGAATTGAGTTTCTCTGCCATCAACGATCTCTAGACTCGCCCCATTGGAAGTTCTGTGTCCGTAAGCCTAAGCTATTTTTCAATCAGTGTTACCTCTTAAGTCGGTGTCTGTCACAAAATGTGCACTCTTATCTCCATAATCACGTTGCAGCAGGGTAGCGATCACTTGAATTTGTTATGCATCAACTTAAAAAGGGCGTTCTCAGGTTAAAGACTCGTATTTTGGGGTCGTGGATAACTATTATCGAGTAAAAAGGCATGTCAATTTTGGATTTGCGCGTATAATAAACAATGCTCTTGATGGGTAAAGAGGATTTAAGCGGACGCCAGAATCCTGCACTTGCCCGGCCAAGGTGGCATATTTTCATTTCATTTTTTTTGTTTCTGTGGCGTATGACTTATCAGTGTGTAAATGTACGTCTGTAGGAATACAGATGCAACGCCTAAAGTTTTCCGTATGCAGAGCAGCAATTACCTTTACTAACAAATGGATATCGAACCCTTTGAATATAACCGGGAAAAGAAGGAAGGAAAACTAAACCACCAAGGGAAAAAGTGGAAAGCGGGCCAACCCTTCTTTTATGGTTCGAGACCACCTGGTGCGTATGAACGTCAAGAAGTCTAGAATGGGTTAAGATTTGAATCTAATTTAACATCTCAAATGGTTAAACTTGAAGTTACCTCTATTAATTTCTAAGCAGGGGGGGGGGGGGATTCCTCATATCTCACGGCGAATACAGAAAAGAAAACCAGCTCAGGTCCTCTTAGGCATTCGGAGCAATCTTTTGTGCGGGTGCTAAACTTCTGTTGTTAAATCAAGGAAGTTGGTTCTCCAAAAAATAAATAATATAGCCATACAATGAGCCCTTTCGTCAAAGTCTATTCGTACTGCACCATCTGCCAGCTATCACCTCGTGGCAACCAAACATAAAGTTTGGGAGTAAGATACGAAATTGAAACCCATATCCCACTGATATGAAGTCTATCATGCTTTCATCTGCCGTAAACAGAAATTCTTAACCACTAGAAAAGTATACTCAAAAGCTTGCACAGCCGCATGCTGAACTTTTCTTTTTATTCCTTTAAGCAAAATTTGCAAAGAATCCAATCACAGGCCTTGTCACTCTCAAAATTTCCCTACATACAACAAGTTGCAATTTCCAGTATACCTATGTCTCATAACTTTCTAGTTCACTTGCATTTTCAGGAGACTGCTTTGAAGACACACGAATGCGTGGGAGGCCCCCCCTGATGGATAGCTTGCTCTTGAATGGAAAACAAAGACGAGCTGCTTCCATGCACTTTTTGAAGGCGCTTGAATATAAATCTTTTTGTTTTTTTTTTTTGTTTTTTCCTGAAAAATAAATTAGCAAAACTACAGAAAACATATTTTATCATCTGTATTTCAAGGTAGCATGACCAGTGTCACCCAGATGTTTGTGCAATTTATTCCTGCAATGGGGGGATTTAATATCTGAGTAAATCCACCATAAAATCAAGGGCTAAACTAAAACGATTAGGCAATAAAGCAACATATTGCAAGAAACTAAGGAAAGCACCGCAACAAATATCATAAACAAAGCACCACACAGACCTTGATCCAAATTCCTCGCCACATGTGTCACATACATTGCCAGAATTCTTTGACAGTGCCTGGGTTAAGCATGCAGTTCATAGAATTAGACAATAAGTGAAGCTAAGAGTACAATTTACAAATGAGCATCTGAAGCTAAGATATTTAGTACATCAAGACTAATGCTAACATAATGATGCTAATATAATGAACTAGTATCTTGACAGAGCACTTTGGCGACAGTAGTTGTCTCATCTAGGTAGAAATTTAACAAGCCAGGCTGCAAAACTATCCTTAACCAGTATTTTGGTGTTTCCTGTGCTCATGCCAGATGATTTATTACATAACTGGAGAAGGGGAATAAGATGGAAGGTGCAGTTCGAGATTTCTGTGGTATCACATGACATTGAAGATGCTAAACATTACAGTAAGTCAACATGAAATTGGGCTAAAGGTGTGCCACTCAATACTCTAAACATGGACCAAGAGGGGAACAAAAAGTTAATGTGTTCTAGAAAGAAATGCCTTGAGTAAGTCTCTACAGCTTAAAAATATGTAACAGACTAATTCAACTTATATGCACATATGCATACCATTGAAGAAGCCTCTGTGTTTGTGTGTGTTGGGGAGGAGGGCGTGTGTGTGTGTGGGTGTGTGTGTGTGTGTGTGAGTGAGTGAGAGAGAGAGAGAGAGAGAGAGAGAGATAACAATTGTAAAAAATATGCAAACAAAACTATCTTAAACTAAAATGTCAGGATTGTAACAACAGCAACAATTTGTTTAGCATCAAATCCTAATTGAAGAAGTTGTCACAACTATTAGAATTGCAAATTATGCACTCTGTTGTTGAATAAGTACATCAAAGTCATAATAGATATAACTGGAAAAAGAAAAAAAAGATGCGTTGAAAAGTTTTATACCTTTCCTTTCTTTAGTTTGGATGAGTTCTTTGATTTGGTGGCAGTTTCCTTCTTAATGGCTCCTTTCTTGTCAGGAGATTGGTTTGGACTCATCTGATTCTCCCCAAAATGATTATTACTTTTACTATCACTACCATCATTAACAATAGAAGGAGAGCATGAATCCTCCACTTGGTCACCATCTTGCCAATCATTTTCCTTGTTTGTGTTCATACTTCCGAAAATACCTCCCTTTGCATCATCTCTAGCATCATTCCTTCCCCTCTCGTTCTTCCCTCTCCTCTTCCTACCCTTCTGGTTATCATATTCCATAACTTCCTCCCCATTTCCAATATCAACATCAATTGCTGTTGGCAAATTCTCACTAGCTTGCTTTGGATGCCTACTTTTCCTACTCTTATGTTCTGCCACCATTGCTTCAAGCACAACAGCATCTTCATTACCATCATCATCATCATTCCTATTACCATACCTGTCCTCTCGACCAACCTCTTTCGAGTCTTCCCCATCAGCTACATCAAAAAAACCATCTTCCTCATCACTGGACCCCTGAAAGCTACCACCATTACCTTCATCCTTGATCTTAAAACCCTCATTAAATCTCTTTGCCATCTTATCCAAGTTGTAATTCTTATCCTCATTCTTCTCTTCTTCATTCTCCTCCAAATCTCCTGTGTTCATATCCTCTTCAGCCACAAATGACTTCTTCAACCCCGCCACCCTCTCCTTATGCTTCTTGGACTGCTCGTGATTCTTCCACTGCTTCTCACTCTTAAACTTCTTTCCACAAACCACACAATAAAGATCCTTCTTGCCTCCATCCCCCTTCTCCCTTTCTCCCTCCTCCTCAAGCTCTTCAATTTCCTCAACCTCCTCTTCATTTACTCTCGCCCACTCAGGTTCCTTGTATGCTTTGGCTCTCTCCATCTTCTCTCTCTCCAACTTCCTCCTCCTCTCCTTTTCCTCCTCCTTCCTCTTCTCCATTTCGGCATTCTTCTTAACCATCATCTCAATCACTCTCTTGTCCCTCTTCTTGACAAACTCTGCCAATCCCCTTACCGTCTCATTGTACTCCCTCCTAGCCTTCTTCCTCAACTTCTTGTTCTCCTCGTCCATTACCCTCCTAGATTTACGGTTCGGTCCGGCCATCACATCGTACTGATCCACCCAACAGAAATCCATGACTGTACTAAACCCTAACCAGTAATTGTAAAATGCCGTGACCTGCTCGTATGGACTTTGCAAATTCCCCATCACCGGCGCCTCCCTGACGTTCTCTAACCCTAACCCTAACTTCTTACAAAAAGTGACCTCATTGGCGTAGATTTTGTTAAAAAGATCCGAATAAACCTTATAGAAGCCCTTGCCAGAGTCCGTGTAGCCGGAGTAGACCGTGTTGGAGAAAAAGGAGAATAAATTGGGGATGACCGAGTCAGGGACTGAGTTGGCCGTGTTAGGATCGGAGAAGAGGATCTGAGAGCGGTGAGAATCGTACCACGCGCGTTCCTTCGGGTCACAGAGGACCTCGTAGGCCTGAGCCAGCTCCTGGAACTGAGCCGTGGCTTCGGCTGGGCTCAATCCGGATTGGACGAGCTTGTCAGGGTGGCGCTGGAGTGCGAGCTTCTTGTAAGCCGAACGGATTTCCTCGGCGGTGCATTCGCGAGAGAGGCCCAGAACCTCGTAGTGGCATCGCTTCTCCGATGCCATTCGCTATGATCGCCGCCGTCCCCTCCTCCTCCTCCTCCTCCGGTTGTTGCTGCCTTTTTGCAGGTGAAACTTAAACAAACAAACCAAGAAAACAAAAAATTGCAGGAGGCGTGGGCGTGGAGGTAGTTTTCTCTGTCGACGAATGAAGACGGCGGAGAGGTTCCCGTGTTCGCGGAACACAATGCTTTAATGGTCCCTCGAAATGTCCTAATTACTAAATGTCTATAATTATAGGCGTTCGGATTCTAATATTAAAAAGAATACTTCTCTGAATAAAAATAGAGTTTTAATTTTCATTTTAATTGACCACATCGACCTTATTACTCTTTTTTTTTTTTTTTTTTGTTACTTCATTAGGAATTAAAGATTAAATCAATTTAAAATGGGTAATGATTATTAAATAGAAAATATGTATTTAATACAGTAGCATGGCTGTTCCAATATTACTAGGATTTCTAATACTAAAAAGAATGCTCCTTAAAACATTAATGTTGAAATTCCAATACTAAAAGAAAAACTCATCCCTCTTGATTTATTGGATGAAATTCATGATCTATATTCCAACATTAAACAAACTTTAGCATTAAAAGAAATACCCTGGGAATACCTTACAGTCGATAGAGAAAAACATTTTTCAAATAGGCTTAGGCTAAGCAATTTAATTGCCGGCTAAGATATTTTGCCCCGATCAACGAGTTGATATAATTTTTAAATTATAATTTAAATTAAGAAAATTGTATTTTACTTTTTATCATTTTCCCACCAACGGAAATAGCTTAAATATTAATTGGCCTCTGCGATACAGATACAACTGTTATTCATCCAAATAATGTCGATACGGCCGTGGCATTTCAAATCATGCACGATGCACTGTTTTCGTAGTAATTTGGCTGGCCAAAAAGAGAGAGAGAGAGAGAGAGAAAATGGAATTTCATCCCGAGTGGACAGTTCCAAAACTCCATCAGCTCCATTTTCAGTCCTGCAAATCTACTGATTACTTCCCAATTACCAAGATCCGCGTTGAAGTCTCCAGTTCAAAAAAATGAAAATTATAACCTGTGTGCCATCTGATATGTAAACTTCCAACATGGTATAGTGATTCAGTTCTGAGCTACTTCTGGCAAAGATGCTCCCTTTTTCTCTATTGACAAGTTTGAAACTTCTTGGATGGTGACGTTGTCCGATCTTACATTGAATTGATCTCTGAGGAATTCCACAGCCATGAACGTAAGAGCAGAGGCAGGAATATACCATGTTATCCTGGGGATGCTTCCTCTGAACAGTCCTTCTACACCTTCAGTTGTCCAGATGCTATGAAGTGCATCCAACCAGCCTTTGTACCTAAGAAGCATAAGAAAATACACAATCAACCTTTAATAGTCAATTTTACATCCTATGGAAACTTTAACCGAAGGCAAAGGGCAAGGCTATAACCATTAATAGAGCTATTTTCTGTCTTGGACATCTCTCTCTCATCAAAGTATTTTCTTTTATGCTTATGTTTTTCTTTCATAATTAAAAAACTTCTCCACACATTCCCCATGCAAGGAAATTTTTGTCTCACTTACCAGCCGCAACCTACAAACCACTGATTGTAGTCAATACCATACCAGCCAAACATAGCACATAAACTTATTTCCTGTACCTTAATATCTAACACTTTGGCTATTTCCAATGGGGGAAAGGTAAAGGGTAAGAGGAGGGAAACATTCATGAGATTGGAGGGTATGCTCTTTTTCTTACGTCTTCTGCTCCATTTGATTCTGCATCCTCCCAATAATACACTCTTTGGCTAAGCAACAAGGTGATTAAAATATAAATTGGAGTTTAAAAAACAGTAGCACAGCCTTGTGTGGAGATGTGTGAATGTGCGCAAACACTAGTCATGGCATGCATATGTGTGCATATATGTGAGTGATAGGGGGGGAGGAGGAGGGACGTCAATCATTGACGGTCAAACAGCATAAATGAGGGGCATTCAGAAAGAGCCTCTCTTACATCAGTCTTCCCAACTTTTTCGAAGTTATACCTTATGGTTGATCCTTGTACTTGTAATCTTGTTTTGATGACATCCAAGGGAGTGGTAAGATACGCACTGAAACCTGCTTGCAATTTTTGTGGAGCCATCAATACATGTGCGAGAAATATTAATAACTTGCATACATATAAAATGATATCAAACTTTAGTGCTGCATGCCAGCAGGGTGGTTAATGAAACAGCAGAACAGGTTCTGATTTAAGTAGTGAAGCCATGTTTTGTTTAATTATTGCCAAAAAAAGAGTTAACTAGCATTCCCTTTTTTTTTCTTTTTGGGCTGTAAAACAAGTATACAAGGCCAATCCAGTGCTTTGGGTTATCAAACACCCCTTAGGATACAGCAGAGGCAGAGTAACATACCACCAGCCAATCCTCCTAGGATGAGACCCTCCATGGAATTACTAACATGGTAATCCAACCTGGGTTTCAGTTTTTGCTTTCCATATTCTGTCAAGTCTTTTAGCCCTTCATAAAACATAACCTGCAAAACACAAACACAATGACAGCGTAGTTACATCTAGAGTGGTTGTTAAAGAGCATGGAGAACGAAAATTCTATGGGCACTGCTTGTATGAAAAGGATAAACAAAAGTTGAGGCAAGACCCAAACAATACCATTAGACCAGCAAATGGCACATCTCTGGCAAGTGTGGACCAGTATCTGCCAAAGTAATCAATAAATAAATTAAAATCATACAGTGGAGACAAGTAGCAATTTTGAGGCATGGTATTGACTGTTGCTGAAAGCATTTGTATCACAAGTCAATTAGGAAGCACGAGTTTACGGTGTAGCTTGAATTCCAACAATATGTATGCAAGTCCCAAATATAACAAGTGGTGGCATAAAGAAGTTGGACACCTTGGATAGATCAGACATGTGATGCATCAGTGGCTAAGATGCCATGAGTAGTTTTTTTATTTTTTTACACAAATAAGAATTTCATCTCCAAAAATAGTTGGTCATAATAGACCTTTGGCAGGTTCTTCAAGACCAATCAACCAACTGTAGAAGGAGATACAGTAATCTATCTGACAAACTTGTTCAACAAGACTGGCTAAGGCACCAAAAACCCTTGACCTAAAACTCACACAATTGAAAAATTTAGTCTTGCTAAGCATCCTTACCAATGATTCAAACCATTCTCCTCTTACACATTAGATAGTCCACCAGCCAGCATTGCCAGCCATTAAGGACTTTCTTATTCTAATAAGATACATGAAAGAAGTAAGATTGTTTTATGAGCAAAAATGTATAATAAAGTGAGAATTGTTGCTCAATGCAGCACCATTATCTTCACAATCAATGAGACTTGACCATGTGTTGAACAATAGGGCCAAATCACCAAATTTGTTTGGGCAGTACCCCTCGGTATGAACAAGGAAAAAGCAGGTGCTATTTTAGCCAATTCTTGATGCATTTCACTGTCCTATTTGCTCAAATAGTGCTCAAATAGTGCTCAAATAAATATCTGACAGTTGAGAAATGAAGCAACCCATTTTAAACTACCAATATTTGCAATACTCATTTGCCCACATAGCATAGCAAACATATAGTAGAGAGAGAGAGAGAGAGAGAGAACAATACATGATATTTAAATACTAAGTGGTTGTTTCTAAAATTTACCCAGCATATAGTCCCCTTGGACCCTGCTCCTTTAATATTGAAGTGCCAGCCTGGAACATTCCAGTGTAGTAGCCATACATTTGCTCACAAGATTCCTTTGAAATGCTGTCCTTTATGGTAGCAGAAACCCAGGATGTTCTCGTGCCTTGCACCTGCATGCGTTGCTTCATTACTTCACATGGAACATATACAACAGAACCAAGTGTATCTCCTGAAATGCATAGAGAAGAAGACACAAATTTGAGTTCCAGAGAGAATCACTATGACAATATTGAAGTTTCTGATCCTTTGAACCACTAAGGATTCCAAGCTATTGCAGCATAACAAGTAGAGATGAAATGGATATCTCCAAATACAAGCACAGGAATGAGTATCCATTCATATAGCAATTGATCATGGATGATCCATCACAAGGACCAAAGACCGTGAAACCATAATGAGTAGTCAGTCTGCTCCTAGAATGGCAAACACAATTGCCCATGTGAAATCAAATTAAGATAAACATCAAAGCGTGACTATTTGGTTATATCTAGCCCCAAGAATGTCGTTGAGGCAGATATCAAAAAAGGGTTGCATTCGGAAATTCAAGCATTGATATTAAAGAAATATAGACAGTTAGATTTCTCCATGCTGCAGTTTAATTTCAAAACCTTTCAAACTTCCAAAGTCCTGAAGAAATTACAGAGCACTAACATGCCAGAGATTATTTTTTGGGACACAAGCAGAGATTCAGAAAACAGATGAAACATCTTTGCTCAAGGTTGCAAAACTTGGAAGCACCAGAACCACTTACCAAGAGCTCCAGCAATGAAATGTGCCCAGTGACCCCCGAGATTAGGTTGTGATTCCTCAATCCACTTTTTGGTGGACTCTATGAAACCAAAATATGTTGCTCCAGTTGCAAGAGATCCAATGACACCAGGAGTTACTCCCCTGTAAAAGGCTAAACCCATAATCAGTTTGGCTCAACTCCAGAATATGGCAGACATTGACACCAGAAGAAGATGGAAGTTGCCAGAGAAAGCTAAATCACATATTTTTGTTCCCAAATCTTAAAATCGCATAAGACAAGACCAGATACATAATATGTTACGAAAGATCAAGAGCAGCTCCATTATACCTTTACGAAGGCTAAGTAAATACATAACATGCATTCCATTGAGTTATACCTCGTTATATGTATGTATATATATGTATGTATGTATGTATGTATGTATGTATAAAGGGCTGATAGATGATGTACCAATCATCACCAAGATATGAAATTAGTTTTCTTATACCTTTTATTCCATCAGCAACCCAGACTGTCCGGATCATTTGCAGGACGCTCTTTTGGCTCTGCCAGCATTGAATGTTTAGAAAGCAGCAGTGGTGTTAAGGAAACATCCAGACCAGAATAACATCCATTCAAATGCTCCTCAACATGGAGACTTATTTGCCACATTACATCCATGCTTTGACACAAGAAAAAGTAGTCTTGGGAATAATAGCAGTAATGGATTAAGATTGACACCTGACTTCTGCCAAGAATAGCTTGACTTTGAATTCTTGTCTTCACTGTGTCAACAGGGTGCATCATCCCTTCACCAAAAGCCCCAGCAATAGCTCCCCACACAAACTCTCTCCATACTTCACCACAAAACACAAAGTTAACCAGAAACCATTCCACTAAATGTAAGCAACATGCTTAGAAGCAGACATACCAGAATTACAAATTCAAGTAAAACTGCCCAAATTTCATGCCATGCACTAAAATTCAGGATACAAGGTGGCAACACTGTCGGCATTCCATGAACTGCATACACAAACTTCTTTTTTCTTCTATCAAAAACCCTAGACATGATGAAGTTTGTTAACCCCTCCATTTTGTTTACATAAAATGGAAGAAAATTGGATACTAACAAGATTTAATTCTCAAACTCCTCCTCTTTTCCTGCTCTCCCTGCACCCCGCAATGAATTACTCGACAAAAGTCCGTATTGATCCAATTTCCTCTTCAAACCCTAAAAGTTGGAGTCCCATAATTTTGCTTCGTTTTATCCACAATCATATACAAAAGAAAAAAGAGTAATTGCCAAGACGAATAGTCCTGCATTAGACTACCTCGTTTGACTTCTCATCTCAGGTTTCTAAGCGTCATTTTCTCGACAACGTATCGAACAGAAAAATAGAAACACAGTTCAAAAAAGTTGAAAAATAGTGGCTCAAACAAGAGTGCGTTTGTTTCAGTTCTTGGTGGATTAAAAGAGGTATTCTTTGTCTAAAATCAACCTTCAGCAAAGAATAGCGATTCTATCAGCTACCAAGTTCGCCAGCGAAAAGAGGAGAAACAGAGGAGTAGGAGGAGGGGAAGAAGAAGAAGAAGAAGAAGAAGCACCAAAGAAGTGGGCCAGAGGTGGGCCGTTTGGCGGCGCTATAGAAGCATGAATTTCATCGGACTTTGGTCTCTGAATCGCCATTCCCGTTGATATTGGGTTGCCGCCACAGCTTGTCTTGTGCCGGAGCGAGCTTGTTTCTTCCCGAGCAGGTAGCGGCCGTTTCCTGGAAGCGGAACCAGCGAGGGATAAAACGATGGAAAAAGATTTTTAGTTTTCTGAAAAAACCCTTTTTTTTTTCTTTGTCCTTTCAAAAGACCTTTTAATAATTCGTAAATAAAATTTACGCAAGGGATTATTACCTAGAAACCAACCATTTGAGCTCTTAAACTACATTTAGGTTAGATTATTTGGAATCTTAAATTATTTTAGATGCTTCGAGTCTACAGAATATCCGAGCTTCAATTTATTAAATTTCGATGTATAATCAAATTTTGAGTAAATTAAACTTAAATTTTTTTAAATTTTTAAATTTGTTCATATTAAAAATATCTTAATTTTAGATTAATCGTTTTTAAAATTGTTTTGATGTATTTAAAATTTTTAACTATTCTAATTTTAAATGCTTTTAATTACAAATTATTATATTTTTCAACTAATAATATGATTGAGTTTCGGGGGAATAAAATTAAATTATTTTGGCACCTATTCAAAATAGGGCAATATTGAAATTTGAAGCATTCCGTATGTACGTCGTGGGGCCGTCAATTGCGGAAGAGAGACAAAAGGGACCGTGTCTCTGTTTTACGCCCATTGACAACCCGGATCACATGACAATAACATTCTGACATGCAGACGCGGACAGAGTCGCAGAGAAGCATATTTTTTGATTTAATGAACAAAAAAAAAAAAAAATTTGCAATTTCATTAATAATAAACGAGTAGGTGAGTTACAATCGACTGGGGGCCCTTTGGCCGATTCATAGAATTATGGGCATACAACCAAAAGAATCTTATGTGCATTTGCTATATAAACTCTACTGAAAGATGACATAAATCCTACGATGACTCAGTAGCCATAGCCACTATAAGGCATAGCACCGGCATAACTTGGAGCCACATACGGATTCATCCCATCGATCCCGTGCTGGTCGGTATAGGCACAAGGGCCCACGGACGGCAGGTGTCTCTTTGCTGCTTGATATGAAACTTCGGGAGCGCCCACTGTCTTTCTCTTTTCCTTTCTTGTCCTGTTCTGTTGCACTTCTTCTCCAGCCACCGGTGGCACATTGCTCGTCTTCAATGCTGACTCGAGCTTAATTTTGGATACTTCATCTGCTTTTGCAGCCAATGTCTTGAGGACGGTCATATGTGAATCAAGAACCGGCTTCTTATCTTCAGATTGTGGAACTGAGACCGAGGGGCTTGCGGCAGTCTTTTCATTGCTGATAGTGCTGACGGCTGATGTACCAGACTCCAAAATGCGCTTAATTGCATCCCTGACAGTTATATTTGGAAGAAGATAATCTGCAAGGACACCCGTTACCCCACAAAAACACTTCAATTTGTGGGTGATTAGTTGGCCCCTGATGCATTTGTCACAAAAGCTCCGGAAACAGCACTTGCTCGCAAAGACTGCATCTTTCATCGCTTGCTTGCACAGGGGGCAGTGGAACTCTGGTGGGAAGTGAACTGATCGTGATGAGGATGATGATGACAAGCCGTCCATCTCTCTGTCAAAAGCAGCCTCATTGGTTTTCAAAACAGCACATGCCCCATTCGACAACTTATAGGTACCATGGGGATTAGGCTCTAGCATTGATTTAGGAATGCCCGATGGACGCCTCACTCTTTTGAAATCATAATTGGGATCACCGTTTGTTGGGCAATCATGAATGAAATGCCCTGAAATATTGCATCTCCGGCATACATATCCCTCGGGCACCCGCTTTGTCTTCTCGTTCCTAAAACCCCCCCAAGCAGCTCTTACAAAAGATCCTCCGTGCCCAAAAACATTAGAAGCAATTGCCTTGGTTCCAGTCTTTGCTCCACCAGACGTGTTGACCAGAGCCTTAATATTCCTATTCTCGTCATCAACTTTTTCTTCATTTGAACTAAAATTACCGCCACAATTATCTGCAACGGACTGCTTCCTTGTCTGATCCGGCATCACCGCAGGACCAGAAACAAAATAGATATCATCCCCAAAATCATCCCATTTATCAGTTCCATCAGCAGCGTTCTCGATGGTCTTGTCCTCCATCACCTGATCAGGCTCTGGCGGCTTCTGCGGTCCGACCACAATTGGGGTAATGTCAATGGGCTGACGCCTCCGGTTGCCCGGGACTCGGCGGAGGAGGACACGGGTATTGATTAAGATCAACGAATCGCCATCAAGATACTCCTCGTTGGTCTGAGCGTTAAAGACCTGCAGGTCCAAGTCGGTACCCAAGCACAAGCCATTGCTTCTTGTGCTCCAATACTTATTCTTCGAATCACAACGATTGTTCTTATCTTTCTTGACTCCATACTTGGATTCAAAAATCTTTTGCTTCAATGCGTCAAAAGAGATGAACGGACCATCCACGGCCACCGAATCATAGTCTCTGGCACTCAAGAACTTGAAATACACAGCCATGGCTGTCTCTGTCTTCGGAAGTAAATCTTCTTGATTTCAACTATCTAGTTTAATCAAGATTCTAGACCCAGAAAACAGAACTCCAAGGGCAAAAGCCGAGAACTTTACAGACAAAAGCCGAGAACTTTACGGCCAAAGCTTGGGAACAAAGCTTTCCTGTTTTATACACAGTTCGGTTTCCCTAACGTTTGCGGATTAGTTTCCCCATCCCTCTGTAATTTATAGGTTTAGGCTTCTGGTGCATTGATCATAAGTCGTTACGAACCAGAACTCCGAATGAGAAATTAATTTATTAGGAAATTACTCTCCAGTATCCACACTACATTATCATCTCATAATATTTACTAAACCGCCCCCCCCCAACACACAAACACACACACTCACACACACACACACACACACACACACGGGGTGTTGTTTTTCTCTAACGCAAACACTTTTCATTTCATTTTTTACAATTTATTAAATATGTAAAGCACCCGCGTGTGTGTGCGCGCGCGCATGGCGTTTAATAGAACTAAAATTATAATTTTAAGAATATCGTGAAATCTATTTATTTATGAATTTCATGAAATATCGTTTATATTTTTTTTATTTTACAACCAAAAAAAAAAAAGAAAAGAAGAATAATAAATAGAAAACAACGGTGTTTATTACGAAATATTTTCATTTGAGAAATGTTTATCACTGTTAAAAATTAAAATCTTTTGACTTTTATTTTTAAATACATTTTTGGTAATAATTTTCATTGTCGCAAATGGTATTCTAAAAATAAAGGCTATTCAGACCATTAGACGGCGTCGTTTAGTGTCGCGGAGGTGTTCAGTTATTTCCAATTTCTCCCGAGAATTGGCCAGAAGCCATACAGGGAAAAAGCGATCGAGAGAGCAGTGAAGAAAAACCCCAACCCCCGAGCCAGCCGAGCTTTAACAAAACTTCGATCCGCTTTTCTTCTAGGGTTTCACCGATGGCTATGGCCGCTTTTGCGCGCAGAGGGAGGCGAATGGCCGCCGCCGCCCCTCTCATCTCTCCTCAGCCTGTTGCCGCCCCTCTCATCTCTCCCCAGCCCGTGGCCGCCGTCCGATCCTCTCTTATCCCTGAGTACGATCTCTTGCCCCTATCTTCCAATTCTTTAGTGCTTTCTCTGTATCTCTTTTTCTGCCTCGCCTTTTGCCTTCCTGTTTGGCTGATGAGCAAATGAGAGATTGAAAATTGGATTTTTTTTCCCGCTCTCTTGGAAATGCGAATTTTTCATGGCACAACAAAGTCAATCGGGGTACTAGGCTCCATTCTGTATAATTTGTTGTGATGTATTTTCAGTCTTTTTGTGTTTGGTTCTATATGTCGGTTAAGAAAGTTGAGGAAAGAAATCTCAATATTTAATGTTATGGGGGGAAAAAAAATAAAGAATACGATGAAGTCACTTCGATGGGTTTGCAATGATGTTTTGATGATTTTTGTCTAACCTTTACGGGGATTTACAGTTTTTTTTTTTTAATTGTTATTGACATTAATATTATTTATAGTTAGGCCGTTTCACCGTGCAATTAGGGGTAGTTTTCATCTGAATTAAGGTTGCAGGAGATTTTGATTTTTTTTTTTTTTTTTTTTGTTTGAGGTGGCTCTTTAGTTGTGAAAACTAGTGATTTAGCTAAAGCTACTGGCTGACATTAGAAGAGAAATTTTTTAAGTTTATGATATTCTAACTTCTGTGTTACTGGGGGTGAGAGGATATTCTATTAGCTTTGGCTGCTTTCATATTCCCTTGCTTGAGCTATTGTTTAAACTGAAGGTAGAATGCATATGTGTGACTGGTATTGTGAATCTTAAATCTGAAAGAAAGATGCGGATGATATAAGCAAATCATTATCATAATTAAAAGATTGCAATAGAGGAGTTATATGAAACCAGCAAGGTTCCTTAGGGCAGCAAAACCACAATGCCTTGTTTAGAAGTTTGCAAAAGCATAGTTAATACTGGAGAAAATTATTGCAGTCATCATTTCCTAATTGTCGTGTATCTACTTTATAACATCATTTATTGGTTTACACACTTGAATGGCTAAATAACTCAGTGTTGGTTCACAGGGAGCAAGCCCCTCTTGGTGTGCGCTATGTTTCAACTCAAGTTGGTAGGACTCATCCTTGTGCACTTTTCTCTTCCTTCGTCTTTTTTTTTTTTTTTTTTTTGTCAAATTAATAATGGATTCTTCAAATTTTAAGTACGTCAGGTTCCCAATATGCAGAGAATTTATAGTTGCTTTATACTATGCAGTCAGAAATCGTATGAAGAGTGTAAGGAACATTCAGAAAATTACAAAAGCAATGAAGATGGTTGCAGCTTCAAAGTTACGAGCTATTCAAACTAAAGCTGAAAATTCTCGTGGCCTGTGGCAACCATTTGTTGCACTTCTCGGTGATTTTCCTAGTAAGCTTACTAACTTGAACTACCCACTGAGCAAGTTCATTGGATTATATTTGGATTTTTTTGTAATTAGTTTCATTTAGTTTACTTTTTTTTCTGTAAAATTTACTTATTATAATCATCAATTATGTCTTATTTCAAAATATCTGAAGTTGGCTAATTATTGGTCACTGTTGCATAGCATTAATGTTCATATACAGAGAAAATTATGCTGCTTTGTTTTGTTATTCTCTTGTGTGAATTGTGAATGCCATGTTCAGTAGGTTTGAGATGCAGGCTGTTTTGCTTTCAAATATTGCTTTTTTCTTTTTTCTTTTTCGATCATGAGATGAATAGAGATTTTATATATAAGTTGGTTCTTGCATTTATTTCTGCATTGCACTTGTTGTGTTCCTCAGGTGTTGATGTGAAGAAGAATGTCATTGTCACTACTTCTTCAGACAAAGGTCTATGTGGTGGAATAAACTCTACATCAGTGAGAATAAGCAGGGCTGTGTACAAGTTGACTTCTGGTAGTTTCTCTTTGAAGCTTTGGAACCATAGGCTATTCGTGGAGACACAAACATTTTTAACTGCTTATGTGTGCACTATGCTGCCACAGGTCCTGAGAATGAAAATAAATATGTCATTTTGGGTGAAAAGGCAAAGGCCCAACTGATACGTGACTCTAAGCAGTACACTGAATTAACCTTCACTGAGTTGCAGAAGAATCCTCTGAATTATACCCAGGTTGGTACATGTGTTTCCTGGACTTTTATAATACATGAAAAGACCTCTCCATGGCTTGCTACATGAATTCATGTTTGTAAAGGCGTATTTTGCCAGTGATGTGTTGTGTGTGCTCTTTCTGCTCCCTTTTCTGTTTTAACCTCCTAACAGGGTCTTTTATTCTTTTGAACATAACATGGCACTTATATGGCTATACAATTGAAGTGTAGGTCAAACTAATACAGATACTACATAGGTTAGATATTATGAAATTTTTGCCCCTTCATTTCACATCCAAAATGTCGTGGTTTTAGGTTGCAGTTATAGCAGATGACATCTTAAAGAATGTGGAGTTTGATGCTTTAAGGATCATCTTCAACAAGTTCAAATCAGTGGTCTCATTTCTTCCGACCATGGCAACCATATTATCTCCAGAGGTGATATAGAATTGTGCACTGCACAGGCTACCTTTTGGGTTGATTTGTTGTTGACATTTTGTGCTTTGCCTGATGCAAACAATCTGTTACAGGTTGTGGAGAGAGAATCTGAATCTGGGGGAAAGCTGGGTGACCTTGACTCCTATGAGATTGAAGGTGGTGAAACAAAGAGTGAAATACTTCAGAATCTTTCTGAGTTCCAGTTCTCTTGTGTAAGCCTTGTCAAAATCCTTTCCATTTCTGGGATGTATTTTGGACTTAAATCATCATGTTGAAAGCAATCTGTTTAAACAATGAATTTTGATGTTAAATGTAAGAGGAATTGAACTTCTGATTTTGTTATTTTGGGCATGTACAAGGCATATTTGGTTGACGGGATTTTTTGTTTGGTGATCTGGAATCTGTCTCTAGTGACTTTTTGACTAGTGTTGTCTAGCTGACAAACATCTTTTCCAAGAATGTTTCTCCTACGCTGATCAGGGTTTTTTTTTTTTTTGCTCATTTTACTTTAGTAACCTCTAGCAGTCTAATCTACAGATACAAATTAAATTATTTGTTGAGGACTTAAGCGTGTTCTCTGCTGAATGATCATTGTTGTTTGGGTTGAAAATGTTTTCCTGTTTTCTCCAGATCCTCTTCAATGCTGTACTGGAGAATGCTTGCAGTGAGCAAGGGGCTAGGATGTCTGCCATGGATAGCTCAAGCAGAAATGCTGGGGAGATGCTTGATCGCCTGACACTTGCTTATAACAGGTCTCTTGGTCTTCCTTTCTCTCCCACCTTCTGCATGCATACAATATTTTCTTGGCTTTCATGCCTGTGGCACAATCAACTTGGTTGGTGCTACCAATTTCATTATACATATAATGATTCGAGCAATTGAATCATTTTTTGTTTGTTTATTGATAATCTCTTTTATCATTGTCATCATCATTATTACTATTTATTTATTTTGGGGCTTTACTTGTCCTACAGAACTCGACAAGCAACCATCACCACTGAGTTGATTGAGATTATCTCTGGAAAATCAGCATTGGAGAGTTAATTGGAGGGATTTCCAGCCTGTTTGCCTGACATTGATGAAATAAGAACATAGAGAAGGTTTTGTGGGAATTTTATGGTGCTCTCTTTCGAGGATGTTTTTGTTCTGCTTCTCGTAATAATCCCTTCATCTCTGGGAATTGAAATCATGTTTGGATGGTTACACTTGAGTCATGTTTTTAATTTATTTTGTTTTATTTCATTTTTCTGCCCCACAATTGATACCAAGTGGTGCCATGGTCTGAAGACCGTGATGGTAGTACATCGTGCAACGTTGTTTTCAGTTCTCATAAATGAGATTTCTGGACATGTCATATGAAGACGTGGACTTCTACTGCACTTCTTTTTGTAAATCTCTTCAATTAACTTGTGGTTGGGGATACGTGTTGATGTCAAAAACAAGATGATAATCCATATTTTCAAAAATCAAATTGATCCAGCAATTAGATTGGCGAACCGATAAACTGAAGTCTAGATTAGTGTGGTTTATTCAACTAAATGAACAAAGAAGTCACCTGAAAAAAACCAATTGATCTGGTTCATCTAGGTGGTTAAAACATTTGATTGAACTAGTGAATTCAACAAGCTTTTATTAAAAATATTTATTCTGTGTTTTTTTTTTAACTATGTATAAGTATATTATTTTATTACAAATATTGGGAAATATATATTTATATTTTATGTTAATAATACTATATTTATTCTTATATAATATAAAATTATTAATTATTTTTTTAAAATAAAATTTGATCCATCGATTTAACTGTTAGGTCTCAGATCAGACGATATACTCATTGAATCAGATTCTGGACCAGGTCAGGATTATTAAAGGATTTGGTGGTGCAAGTGGGTAATGTTTGAAGTCTCAGGGAATTTAATGGCTTCTTGCTCATGACCAAAGTAGACAGATAGGTGGCCACAGAAATGGTGGTGAGGAGTGATGATAAAAGAAATTTGTATTATATATAAAAATTAATATAATAAAAAATATTTTATATGTGATATAACATTTTTCAAAATTTATATGTAACTACTATTTTATTTTTGTGGTCACGTAGATTTTTCTCAACCTACAAGCACAGATTTATTAGCTGGCTGGCTATTCTCCACAGGTTTTTTTTTTCGGAGAGACGGACAAGAAGGTGGGGACATTACGTCTGACAGAGATGCATGTAGTTTAGTGCATTTTACACCATGGGATACAGTGGATCATTGCTTTATTTTTATTCTCATCTTTCTCGCATTGCCCTTGCTAGACAAGGTACGGAGGGCAGTAGATAGATGTTGCTACCGTGGAATTGTATAATCTATGCTCATTATGTGCTCATAATAATATATATGTATATATATATATATATATTTTATTTTTTTTACACTTTGGAATTGGTAAAGTGTGTACACTTGAAATCTAAAAATTCTCTTTGTGAAACACAAATCTAGTTGTAGTTCTGCTGGAGAATTTGGTGCACAACCCCTCCAACTCCTCAGCAACTGCTGATGGTCCACAGTAGAACACCCCTGTATCAATATCCAAAACAACTCACAGTTTGAGTGACCTTTACTGGCTAGTTGCAACAGAATTTTCAGTCCTCTATTATTATTATTTTTTTCTTTTTCTTTTGGCTTTGATTATTTCTATCAGAAAATTTGTGTCCTTGACCAGATTACATATTATACCAAAAGCACTTGCATTTCTATTCATTGTCTGTGTCTCAAGCAATCTCGTCTTTTCCTCAGACAAGGGGCCAACGAAACTGAAAATTTTGATTTTCTGGCCAACTTACGAAGAGAGACGGAATAACCATCAATGAATAGAGTGATGGAATGTGCCCTTACCAATCTTCTCTCCTCTATGCCTTGCAGCCAACTTTGAGAAGATGGTGAACCAATTAGGACGACCAAATCGTGTGTGTACCTGAAGTTCCATATCACTTAATTAGGCTATTAATTGTTAAGCTGGAATCTTACAAACCAATGCCACAGTAGCTATTTTTGTATTAATAGCATGCTCTGAAACTTTACCTTACTCAAGGACACAATGTCAATGCCATACTTGGCTCGATACAGTGCTTGTATAGCTGTTAGTAACACTGATCTTGCATCCCCTTCTTGATATACACTGGATAGATATTCGTGCATCTCTATGACAGGCTGAAGGATCAACCGACAAATGAGGAAAATTAGACCATATGCATTTTTTCTTTAATGTACACATATATGTTTTCTTATTCAAGTTATTAGGATAGGGAGAGGGCATTATTTACTTGAACCTACAACTCTCTACTCGCTCAACTTGCAAGGAACCCCTGCAAAGAATAAATGCAGCAGAAAGAAGTTACCTGGTTTCGGCTAACTGTTGAAATCTCCTTCAGTGCATCTCTAAACCAATCAAAAGAGCTTTGCTCTCTTGTAACCCAATAAAAGTAGGCTTTTAAAGGACCCTTTGGACGGCTCCATCCTCCATCATGATCCTAAATATGAAGTCCAATATGCACAGTATTATCAGTCACTTAAAAAGAACAATTAACAACTGAAGCCTTCTTGAAGACAGCCAAATTGAGAGCCGGCAAGTGTCATACAGTTCTCATATATTTGTTTTGCAGTCCATTGGCAACGTCTTTGAGGATGCTAGTAAAAGGTGTAGCTCCAATGCCAAGGCCAACTAGCATGATTATGTCATACTTGACGTGGTCTTGAGAAGCCGAACTGTATGGCCCATCAATGTATATTTTTGGATATTCCTTGACTCCAGACAGTAGTGCCTGTGGAATAGCAGAATCATTATTTAGTATTATTTTCCCGAACTGGCTAGAAAATTTGCTTTCATTTCTGCGCTCTGTTCTCTTACCTCTTGTAGGTAACTATATATTTGGTAACTCCAGTCTCCGAGAGCTCTAATGTGGACACTTAGATAATCATCTTCTGGTCCTGAGGTTAATGAAAATGGGTGCCTGGGAAACAGGAGCATTTTTGTTGGAATGTGACGACAGAAACAACAGATCAGTAGCATCCATCAACATATAAGAAAGATTGTTTATGATGGATAGGTAGTATGAAAATCAGTGAAGAGTGTAAAAGGTTTATGTGGTTACCACTGGAATGGAGAAATCTCAGGGGATTGCATGAAGATGTACATTCCACTCTTGTACTTGAAACCTTCTGGTTTCTGCAACTTGAGGGACAACACTTTCCCTGAATGTATTTTTGCCTGTAAAAAATTGGAACATGGTCTACTTAGTCTTAAAAGAAGTATTCGCAACAATGTAAACCGTTACACATTTCAGAAGTCCGTCAGGTTACAGGTTATAGTACTTCTAGAATTTCCACTTGATGGAGCCCTGATCTTATAGCTCGAAAGATCCGTTCTCCAGCATATAGCATAACAGGAATGGCAATGTACATCCATGTCTGCATGAGAAGTACTTAAAATCAATATTGTCATTCCTAGAACAAGAAGGCATAATTAAGTGGCACTGGCTAGTTCTTTTATATATTTCATTGAAAATAAAAGAGAGAAAGAAAGAAAAAGATTACCGTTTTCTCAATTAGTCTGTTGGTTAGGAAGAGGAACATGGAGTGGACAATAAGCAGTGCATACACAAGAATAAGCAGGTGGTGTGAGTACCAAAAAGTATTATACCCTGTGACTTGCCTAATCGACCTTGGTAGTGAAGGTGCCTGGCGGCGTGGCCACTTTGTTGCTAACAAAAATGCTATGGTCATTAGAACTACCATAGCAATCCCAGTTGCACCCTCTGTTGTGGCAAGTATTTCCACATAAGATGGCTGATGGTACCCGAACTCGGCTGCTATTGTTTGCTGGAAAGTGGAACGGTCAGAACTGCTAATTCTTGGAAAATCACAAGCAAGGTGTGTTCCTCCATGCAGGATTACACCTACGACAATTCCCCCTGCAACTACCTGCACCAGAAAGTTACCATAGACGCATCCAGGATGCCTGCGGCTTCCTGCTTTATGGGAAAGGAGGTAAAAATTGAAGTACCTTGTGAAAGTTGATGTTGTCATTGAATGGTACGACTGAGTTGATCCTTGAATTTCTGCGAAGCCATGTAATTGTGTTTCGACAGACAGGGAGGAGCACTAGAGCCATGTTGAGTTTCAATGTCTCGGCCGCTCCCTTGGCAGCGCAAAGGCAGTAACCCATCACTTGAAAAGCAGTCCTGTTGCGGTATTGAATGAATTTCCATGTGAAAAGTGAGAAACAAAGTATCAACCAAACCAGAATTATCCATGTTCTTCTCCAATAAGTTCGGAACAAGACTTCTGCTTTGGACATGGGCTCCCGGTGTGTGTCACTGTGGTTGCTCTCCTGACACAAAGAAGCATGTGAGCCCTTTGGTGACCTTACCTTCACGAAGTTGAAGAGAGCTGCTAGTTGGCATGGCTGCAGCAAAACGAAACATGACGTCTTGTTGATGCAATGCCATTAGAATCTACCAAAATTGGGATTGAAATAACAACAAAGCAACAAACTTCTACACCTCAACATAGCCTCGACCTTCGGTATCGAGGACTTTCATGATTAAAGGAGCATATTCTCGTGCATCCTCATGCGTTAAGGACAATTTGTTCGTTGAAGCACCAATCAATATAGCCTGTAATTGCGGAGGCCAAAACTACAATCAGTAGACTCTCTTTCTACATACAGTAACTTTAAAAGGTCTCTAATAAATATAGCCATGTTTTTTCCCAAAATAACCTGCTTAATATCCCTCTCGTCAATTCTTCCATCCATATCCCTATCACATCTGCACACGAAAAATACATATTATGTGGTGTTCTGGCTAGAACGATAGGTTTCTTCTGCAATCAAGAAAGAAGGAAAGGGGGAAAATAGAAAATAAAAAAAAAGCCTATATTCATACAAATAATTTTCTCCTCTTTTCCTTTATTTCTTTTCTTTTTCCCTGGAATACATTGAAATAAACTCAAGTCATTACATGTCAAAGAAAACCTTCAGCCTTGAAGCAAAGCAGGGGTCAGTCATGCAGCGCCAGTAGCCATAAAGTTCTCCCTTTGTGATTCCAATTTTTTGATCGTTTCTTCTTCCCCTTAGTGCTCTTAGAAGCTCATTGGCATATTCTGGTGTTTTTTGCATACCTGTAGAAGTTATGAACAGAAAAAAACACATTAAACAAATTTCATTATGTAATTGTCTGTCCTACACATTGTACTTGGATATGAAATGATTCGACTGATGGCATGTGGGATTTCAATGATTTGTCAAATGACTGCAGTTGCAGGAAGATTAGACAGAAAAGAAAAAAAAAAAGACAGAAAAGAATAGAAAAGACAGCATAAAAGTGAACAGAATGGTGAGGGGTGACATAAAGCAAAAGAGAGAGCATGTGCCATGTGCACTACATGAACAAAACCTCATACCGAACTTTGGCTACGTTACCGATGGATGTTACAGTGCTTTCTTGACTAATTCAACACATTAAAAAAAATAAAAAACACTAGGATTATATAGCGAGTTTTGTGGGTTACGACTCAAATGTCTAATTATATCGTACCTATACAAAAACCAAAATCCGATGGCTCCAGGGTGGCTTCGGGACCTTCTACGGTGGTAGACAGCCGGTCAAACCGCTTTTCCATGTCTTTCCAGTCAATGTCAAGGAATCTAAGTTGCGCAATATTGGATGTTTCAGCCAATGATGCCTCCCCATTTTCTTGAGAAGAAGAAGAAGAAGAAGAAGAAGAAGAAGAAGAAGAAGAAGAAGAA